>OMNZ01102506.1:36174-61412 GCA_900303255.1 Lesueurigobius sanzi | reverse complement strand
CACACTCGTCTTAAACCCTCTCTCTCTCTCTCTCTCTCTCTCTCTCTCTCTCTCTCTCTCTCTGCGCCTGCCTATTATTAGCTCGGGCGGCCTTACAGTAACTGGAGGTGGGTCTAGGACTGTTGTCGTCGCAGCTCTGCGCAAGACCGACAAGCTTCACATCGGTGTTCAGTCTGTAGCCTTCATGTATGGCGCACTGATCGTGACTTTTCCGCACCCTTTCAGGGATTTATTTACGCAGCTACGCATTCGGTCGGAAGCATTTTTACAAGCCTCTGCACCTTGCTTTGAAGATGATGTTAAAAACGAGCTCCCGTCAGGTGCAAGCTGCATCCAATGGAGCCCTGCTTTCCGTCACGTTCACCAGCCAACCCCCTGCAGCAGTTTCTTACGTGGCGGTAAGAAAAGAAAGCATGTAGGCTACTGTGTGCTCTAGACATGCCGCTTTCCCCCTTCACTTATCTAAGTAGCAAATGGAGTTGTAGCAACGTAAACAAGCTCAAGAGTCAGTGAGTGGGCGTTACATAACGCGTAATGCAGCAGCCCATGACAAGTGCTTCAGTGGCATAACATAAGCGCTGATTGTGCGTGCTTCGTTGTAGAAGACATCCTGATCTTCCCATGTTATTTGTGTCCAAGCCAGTTGGTGATGCAGCCTACAGAAACACAAGGTAAAGGCAGCCCATTATGATCAGCATTTCAAGCGGTTTTTGTCCCAGTCTCAAACAGGCCTAGCCTAAGGTGACTCAGTCCGTTGAATAGTATAGCAGATCCACTCAATGAAAGGGCGTTTTTATGAATGGATACAACACTCAGGAGATAATGAGGCTTACAGTATGTACCCATGCTAGAGCAGCCTATTTACGCAAGATGTGTTTGCACAAGAGTGACATACATGGAAAGACCAATGAATAGACCCACAGTTGTCTGGGCAATAGCACAATATACAGTTAATGCAAGTTGCATACGTTTAATAATACAGAATACTGGCCAGGTGGTGCCTTTCTATGTAGTTTGAATTCATTATTACTGCATAAAAAATTAGTCTATGTGTATTGATCCCTGTGCCTGCACTATTCTGGATAAGCCTCTAGGATTTCAGGCGCTAATGTGTCTGTATTTTGACAGGTCCCCATTGACAGATTCTGATATGGATTATGAGAGGCCAAACGTTGAAACTATCAAGTGTGTGGTTGTTGGAGACAATGCTGTTGGAAAAACACGCCTTATCTGTGCACGGGCCTGCAACGCTACACTGACACAGTACCAGTTATTAGCTACTCATGTGCCCACTGTCTGGGCCATTGACCAATATAGAGTATGTCAAGAGGTAAGTATTCAAATGTCTTATGAAGTATACACATTGTTTAATTGCATTATTGATATTATTTTGTCTTCTTTAGGTATTAGAGCGTTCCAGAGATGTTGTGGATGACGTCAGTGTATCCCTTCGTCTCTGGGACACTTTTGGAGACCATCATAAAGATCGGCGTTTTGCATATGGCAGGTCTGATAGAACTGACAACAATGACACATTGTTTAATTTTGATAGTGACATGTAAGTCTTTATTTTCAGGTCTGATGTGGTGGTACTCTGCTTCTCAATTGCTAACCCCAACTCTCTGTACCATGTGAAAACTATGTGGTACCCAGAGATCAAGCACTTCTGCCCTCGAGCCCCTGTCATTTTGGTGGGCTGTCAGCTGGACTTGCGTTATGCAGATTTGGAAGCAGTAAACCGAGCACGGAGACCTTTGGCAAGGTAAGACACTTAAAAGGTTGCAATTAAGAAAGCTATTATAAAACATGTACATTCTTTTTTCAGACCAATAAAGTCAAATGAGATCCTTCCTCCAGAGAGAGGGCGTGAGGTGGCCAAGGAGTTAGGAGTGCCATATTATGAAACAAGTGTTGTTGCTCAATTTGGGGTTAAGGACGTTTTTGACAACGCTATCCGAGCTGCTCTTATCTCTCGCCGACACCTACAATTCTGGAAATCTCACCTCAGAAATGTTCAGAGGCCTCTCCTTCAAGCACCCTTCCTTCCACCAAAACCTCCTCCTCCTATAATCACAGTCCCTCCTCCACCAGCCACCACGGAGGAGCATCCTGTTGGCCTTTTGGAGGACCCACACTGTGCTGATGTCATCCTGGTGCTGCAGGAGCGGCAGAAAATATTTGCTCACAAAATATATTTGGCAACATCCTCTTCGAAGTTCTATGACCTCTTTATTATGGAAACTCAAAATGAGGAGACTGAAAAACCGCCTCGTGCGCAGCTCTCTGGCCGAGAACTGCTGATGCGCGCTGCTAGTTTTGATGTATGTGAAAGTAGTGATGAAGGAGACAGGGCAAACTTAAGGGCCTGTACTAGTGATGGCACCTTGAAAGACTCACAGGGCTCAAGACAGAGCAGGCTGCTGTCCTCCTGGAGTCGAGCCTTTGTTAGCATTCAAGAGGAGCTGGTGGATGACCCAATAACATACAGCCCTCGCCCCATGACTGTAGTGCACATGGACCAGTCCATGCAGCTGAGTCCTTTCCGAGCAGTGCTTCGGTATCTCTACACAGGTCAGCTGGATGAGAATGAAAAAGAGTTAATGCACATTGCACACATTGCTGAGCTGCTTGAGGTCTTTGACCTGCGCATGATGGTGGCCAACATATTGAACAATGAAGCCTTCATGAACCAAGAAATCACCAAAGCCTTTCATGTACGCCGCACAAACCGGGTGAAAGAGTGTCTGGCCAAAGGCACATTTTCAGGTAAATACATATTTCTCTTTTTGTGCCTTAAGTAATACAAGTAGTACAATTATCAAGATTTTTCTGTTACAGATGTTGTATTCAAACTGGATGATGGGACAATAATGGCCCACAAACCTTTACTCATTGCGAGTTGTGACTGGATGGCAGCTATGTTTGGTGGGCCTTTTGTGGAGAGCAGCACCAAAGAGGTCAGAAACTATCAGCATTTAGTAGTTTCTACTTTAAACTCTATTCGTTCCCATTTTTTTTTAATATATGAGAGTTTGACAGTGACGCAGCAGTTAATGCTTGTGGTTCACAGCTAGAAGGTCCAAGGTTCAATCAACGCCGGACCGGGCCTTTATATGTGGAGTTTGCATGTTCTCTCCATTCACATTAAAGTTGAAAAAAGTCTGCATAACTAATTGTAGCTCCCAAGAGTTTTTTTATTACTTGCACAGTGATGTTTCGGGCTTCAGCCCTTCTTCAGACAGTCAGAAGCGTCACTGTGGTGTAAGTAATAAAAAACTCTTGGGAGCTACAATTAGTTGTGCGGACTTTTTTAAACTTATTGTCTACTTTTGATCCAGCACACTTTAGTGGTAGAGGATGTATAAATACATCTCCTACCACTAAAAACATGTACAATAGACCAGGATGAATGAGAGTGTGAGTGTGAGTGTGAGTGTGAGTGTGAGTGTGAGTGTGAGTGTGAGTGTCGGACAGCCCTTGGCTACAATCCAAACATATGGAATGTTTACATGCACAAATCTCATCTTCATTAACATTAACATCCCAACCATTAACATCCCAACCAAATAAATAATATGTGTTGTAAAATGTGTTGTAGGTACTGTTTCCCAACACAACCCGCAGCTGTATGCGGGCTGTACTCGAGTATCTCTACACAGGGCGCTTTTGTTCCAGAACAGATCTAGATGCCATGGAGCTCATTGTTCTCGCCAATCGCCTGTGTCTCCCTCACTTAGTTGCTCTTACAGGTACTTATACTACTATACTAGTTTAACATATCCTTTATAAAATGTGTTCCTATGTAGCAACACTTCCATATTGGTGAAGTCAAAGTATCTTTCTATTTTAGAGCTCTATACAGTAACAGTGTTAACAGAAACTGCAATGATGGGAGCTGACATCGATGGGGATGTTTTGGTATATCTGGATATGGCCCAGGTAGTAATGATCCTTTTAATTTGTAAATGATGGCAGTCTTTTTAAGTTTGTGATGTAAATTAATTATGATGTGTCTTAGTTCCATGGAGCCCAGCAGCTCACAGGCTGGTGCCTGCACCACATTTGCACCAACTATAACAGTGTCTGTAGAAAGTTTCCTCGAGATATGAAGGCCAAATCAGCAGGTTATATTTCTATCATCATTTATTTAGTGTCATTGTATGGTACACTTTGTTACTCTGGCATTCATACTATTTTTTTATGCAGAAAACCAAGATTATTTTGAGAAACATCGCTGGCCACCTGTATGGTATCTGAAAGAGGATGACCATTACCAAAGAGCTCGAAAAGAGCGTGACAAGGAAGACTACCTGTACCAGAGACGACAGTGTAAACGCAAGTGGCTTTTCTGGAACATCCCTTCCTCTCCAAACTCAAACTCACCTTCGTCTGGCTCTTCTGCTATCATCTGACGGAGTATTGGTAAGGCCTCTTAGTGTCCACAAGTATTGCCAATGTTTCTACCCTAAAACAATCAAGGGGAAGCAAATGTTTTGATTGTAGGTTACATTCAAACAACAAAAAGAAATCCCTGTATATTGTATAAAGTCCTATCATTTACCGTACCTGAAAAACCTGACAGGATCCATCTACATGCACTTTCAACTCTGGTTAACCTACCAACTAAATGCTGCTGTATGCTGTAACAACCAGCAACTGAACTCTCAGAGATTAGATGTTTCTGCACAACTGCATCATCACGGTAATAGAATTGCTTGCTACAATGTGCTAACGCCTTATAATGTTCATAGATAACTTATACTAATTGGTATACCATGATATGCTATACTGCACAGGCTCCAGCACGGTTCTCTGTTGATAGACAGTCTGAAAACATTAAGCATTTGCATATCATGATCACGTGATTGTGGCTTCTTCTTAAAAGGGCTTTTTTTACATTAATCCATTGAGTATCTTGTAAACCTAAATGTCTGGACTAAGTAGAGAAATTCCTTTGACTTTGTGTACTTAAACAAGCTAATCTGCTTAATACTTAATTTTTTAAAATACTGTGCTCATCAAAGGAAGGGTGACCACACGTTCAGTCGAATTTTGGTTAACTGGATTTTAATAGTCTGTCCCTATTGGTATTCCCCTGTTGGACTGAATACTATGCTGCTCGAAGATTCCTTATTCCTGAGAGAACTCATTTCTCCATGAAAAGGCAACTCATGCACTTTCTGGACATTACACTTAAAACGGAAGCTTCTAGTTGACCGAAGAGGGTTGTATTCCATGTTTTGCACACATATAGACGACAGAATTGTTGGATTGATAGTATGGTGCTTAGTAATGCTTTATGTATTGTACCTTGTAAAATGTAATAATGTGACATGACAACTATGAGTTCTACAAGACTGTGCACTGCAGGCAGTGAAGAAACAGTGAAAATAGTAATAAACACAGTCTGATAGTGTGTTGCTGTGCAGCTTCTGTAACTTAAGATTTGTGTTTGTCATAAGTCAATCTATGAGGTAATTGAAACACATTCATTCATCTTTCATCAATCCATAACTGTTGTTGAGTGATATTTACACCCGAACAGTGAGCCAGGACCCTAGATTCACAGCTAAAGACTGTTAGGTGTGTCTATTAGGGTCTTCTTAATCTTCAGTATAATGTACATATCATCAGAGCCACTATAGTGTAGTGTAGAAGCAGGTGCTACTATTTTACGCAGCAGCTTAAATTTAGACTAGACTTTTCCTTTTACAATAGTAAAAGAAAGACAAGCGTTAAAATAATTTAGGAATTATGAATATAATTTAGATATTGAAAGATATCACTGTTTTTATAGAGATGGCTTTATAAGATGTATCTTTCTCTTCAAAATAGCCATAAGGCATAAAGCAAAATAAAACTATATATACAATAGTAAAACATGTTTTAATGGTTAAGATTATGTACTTTTATCAAGCAACATCCATGCTTTCTGTTGCAATAATTCAATGATTTGCATTGATATTATTGATCACAAAGCCTTAATGTTCATGTTCTGCTAGATGAATGTAATCAGTGTTAGTGCAGTTACTACATGTTACATGTTGTAGTTTACTGATTTCTTGTTTGTCTCATGGTGCTCTCTAGACTGTTGTGTAAATGTAATGTACTGTTTGACTGTACTGTCATTATGTGGATGTAATACAGGTCTAGAGAGTACTATGTGCTGTAGGTGGAAGAGTGTTATGTCCTCATGTATGGATCACAGTAACTATAACATAAATGAATGATTCCGATCAACAAGGCCATTGATTGGCATAAAACTATCATATGTGGACATGGGTACTATTCAATTGTCTTTGGTACAAGTACCTTGTTTACAATACCGGCATCTGTTGCATTAACATTTGCTATGAAATATAAAACAGAATAATAATTTTGTTTTGGGCCCAGTACCAACAATATCCCAGTACCAACGATATTGGTACTGGGCCCTGATGGAATACATGCAGAGATTCAGGGATTGTTCTGTTAATTTTGTTTGCTCAAGTCTTTGAATTTGTGTGCTGTCTAAAAACTGCTAAAACACTTTTATATAATATATAAAATTGTTTTTAACATGTAACTATTATTGGAACAGTGATGACTTGCAAATGTTTGCACAATCACAATGTGTGCATGTGTGTATTAGAGTCATACAAGTTTATGACTCTAATACAAATTGCACTGCTTTTTAGCCCCCATTTCTATTCAAATTACATTCGAGGAGGAGAAGCATCACCATCATGAAAGGTTGTACTTGGTGAATTTTTAATATAATTAATGCATAAGTTGTCTTTGGGCCCCATGTCTTCACATTTGGGTGCTAAACAGCTGCAGATAAGCACAAACCAAAGGGAGCTTAAGCAGCAGCAGCAGGAAGATAACAATTTACATAAAAGGTTAAATACAGAATGCTGCACAATCATTGTATAGTTTACGGGGCCTTGTATTTAATATATAAAAAACAATAAAGGAAGAAGCTTGAATGTTTTTCATGTGTTAAATTTTGGATGACAATTTCCAATTTTTCCAGTCATCTGGTAATTTTAGGTCTAAAAATGCTGTTTTTATTGTTTACAAGTTGTAGATTTCAAATTCTGTAGCATGTATTCTTGAAATGTGAAATATTTAATAAACAAATAGAAGCGATCCACTTGTCCTGGCACGTTATTCAAATTAAATTTGTACACGTGATTAAAACCCCACCGTCCAGGCCTGTACAACAGGTTGCAGCTGCAGCAAGACGAGGAAGGCTCCAGCGACTAATCTGACCATTCAACTTCTTCAAAGTGGTATTTATGCATAATATATATGTAATACAAATAGTTACAAATAATACTATAGTTACAAATAAAGGTGGGTGAACGTTAACCCACGTTTTTACTATACGCGAGAAAAGGGGGAAAAAGTTTGGCAGTGGCGCGTTGTAAATTCGTAATATGTTGGCCATTTAATACTAGAGCAAACATTGCCCCAAATATCGTTTCTCAGCCGCTCTAAGTGGCGTGGTACGGGTGGCACCGGGGTGGTACGGATGGCACCGGGGTGGTACGGGTGGCACCGGGGTGGCCCAGCTGAACCGCTTTAATTAGGCCTACTGGTATGGAGGACTTAAAACTGCCAAAAATAATAAATAAATGTCCACATTGGCAAATAATTATTGAAATGTCTCTACAAATGCTGAGATGTAGAAATCTAATAAAAAATAAAGATGTATTATTTTCTTCTGCATTTATTTATTTGTTTATTCTTGTCTTGATTCCTCTCACCAAGTGCAAATTAAGGGGCGGGGCTTCAGATAGTTGGACATAAGCAAGCACATACCTGTCAAGTTTTGGATCTAAAAATAAGGGAAATTTTCCCTTAGGGCTAAAATATGGTAGTATCCCAGCCAAAATGGGGCACTAGACAGCCAGGTTTGTCCCATGGTCTGGCCACACACCTCACGATAACTGCTGCCCAGGCTGCTGCAGGAGGCAGTTCACGCGAGGCTAGTGACACAGTTCAGTCTGGAGAGTTTTGTAACATTATTTCGTTAAAATACATGAAATTTACGCTATAATATTATTACAGGAAAGGGGTAAAATTCTGTAGTTTCCCGGCCAAAACGGGATACTTGACAGGTATGAGCAAGCAAGCCATCATTGATATTGCATACTATTTTTAGCACTTTTTCCATTAATTGTTGCCTCCCAAACAAGCAAAGGCCCATAAATTCATGCATCTGACAATCTCCTATGTCCGTAAATAAGGCATTCCATTTTCCAACTCGTTGTTGTAAAGAAATCTGAGGATAATCTGTAGTTTTTACACAGGTTTTATACCTGTCAACTGCAATGTTGTCTTTTCTGTGATGTCTGGCCGTGGCAGTAGCGGGAGCTCTTGATTCACTCACACACTACATTACATACAGGCCAAGTGTCTTGCCCAAGCACACAACAACAACAGTTTGCACTTGCAGGAGCCGCTGATCCACTCTATCATCTGCGCCGCTATGACTTCATTGATGATGGCTCAATTGCTTAGATCTATCTACTACACCTGCAACCCTGACCCTTAATTTGCATTTGGTGAAAGGAATCAAGAAAATCCTTATTATTATTCTTCCTGTTTTAAGCACAAAAGAGCTGCTTAATCATTATTATACTTTTTAATCTTACCATTTGTAGTGCTATTTTATAAATTATTTGCCAATGTGGACATTTATTTATTGATTTATTATTTTGGCAGTTTTAGTCCTCCATATCCTCAGTTGCTAAATTGTAAATAAAATGATTGACTGTAAGATGGCTGGATATGGTAGGATATTTTATGTCTTACGTTTCAAACCTGTGTATAAATGGAAAACAATATATTATTTCAGACTAACTAAGTTTTCTACAGTAAGTCAAGTTTGCCTTCTGTATTTTCTGAGCTATTAGTATTAACACCTGCACCAGTATGGATCTAGCACATCTTAACACAAGCTGTTGTATGTTATATTTTTGTTCATCTATTGTTCTTCAGGGGCCTTGGACACATTTTCTCATCTTGCTGTCAGTGTCAGTCTTTAAGCTGTTCCACGTTGAAGCCACTGAAGAAAAACTCAGTACTCTGGATGCTTCCTTCTGTCTGTAAGTAGTATTAATAGCCGTGAGGTTTCTCTGACTGCCTAACAAATATTATTGCCAAAAAGCTGTCCAAAAGTATGGCCTACACTGGGAAAAGGAATGTTCCCGAAGAATCAAATATTCCATAGGGTCTCAATCAAGCTAAAAAAAAAAATGTATTATGCCATTATACATATATGTTTTATTTACAAACAGGGGCGGTTTGGAGGTAGTCTATCCTGAGCTGAAGGTCAATGAATGTCTCGCCGTCCCAGAGCGCCTCAGAGAGAAGATCAGCACTGTTTGGGGAGGCCCAGACATTGTTTTCTCTGCCGCACATAAGGTAAACTTTTGTTGTGATGACTACAAAACTATTTCTAAACCAATTATTTACCCCATATAAATATATCAACCAATTGTTCCAACAAATACCTTTTTATGTAAACTCATGTGCACGACACTAGAGTGCAGTATGGGTGTGGAAATAAAACTGTCCTTACTTTAGTTCTGTTTGCACCAAGAGGTATTGGCCAAGCAACAGTGAAATTGCTAAAATTGAATACTATTCGACTATGACTATGACTATTGATATCTAGTCTTCTTTTAAATAATTACATTATGTTCTGCTGTAATATACGGCACCGTCAAGACTATTATTTGCCTGAGTGACCAGAAGGTGGTGCTAGAGCTTCATACTTCAGAGTTCTGAATCAGAAAAGAGATTTTATGTTATATGAATTTCCCTTGTACATAAATCCTTTGTATTTTTCATGGTGATCTTGCCTTTAAGCATTTATGTTTTGGCAATATTTTTATTTAACATAACTTTGCGACATATTTAAAGGTAATTTATTTAGACACACGACCGTGGTATGTATTTTATTGAACTAATTAGAAAAAAAAACATGATTGTCTCCCATTTACAACTAAAGACAGAAATTAGAATTGCACATTCACATACATTCAACAGCTCATGTGCACTGCCTATAGTAAATTCACATTTATATATCATCATTGTAAAATAATAATAATAAATCCAGTGATATAATGAAATTATATTCCACATAAAGCTTGCCCATGTAATTATTAATTGAGTGGGTTGCAAAATATATCATACAGAAGTTTATGGTCAGGTCTCTGAGCTCATGAGTGTTTAATACATTCACTGTAACGTTTTGTGGCTCCGTCTCTTTTTAGGGAGAGCTGCTCCCAGTCGTCAGGACCCCTGTGAACTGACACCGGACTATGTTTCTGTATAAAATGAAAACTTAAATGGGAAGCATCCTCGATTTAGGAGCCGTGTTGCGAATTCCAGAGCTAAGCAGTCTAGGACCGACATGATGTATGGCCCTTCTGCCAGCCAAACTCGAGTTGATCTATGGCCGTATTATCTGTAACGCTGTCTTACGTGATTCTCTTTCATTGTTAGAATCAGTGTCAGACAGCAAAACAGATTACACGTGAGATTAGATCAATACAAACTTTATTCACTTGGATTTGAAGTGTATTTCTCCCTTTTTCCCCCGACACTTCACCTAAGAGCCATTGCTAATGATGAGAGGCTTCTGTGCTGCGGTGGGTCTGCCGGTCCACCACGCTTTCTGTCGCACAGCCATCTCGCCAAACCGCCGCCGCCATTCTCTGCCACTCAGCGCTTGTATTCAGAACCGTAACTACAGAATAGTGGCCACTCCAGCTCAAATCCACCCACAGCCTCTCCCACTTTATAATTGTGATGGATGCATGCCTGCTGAGTAACTGAAACAGAGGCATATAGGCAGCTATATCTCAGAACCCACTCCTGCAAAGGTGTTCCTGGCTAAAATGATGGCATATCTTTAATGGGACTGTATACAATAACAACTGCCATGAGCTGGATGCATTTAATACATCCAAAACTTACACTCAAGTGCCATTGCCAATAACCAACATTGTACATAACCCCGCCTTTATATTTATTTAAAAGAAACATGATTGTGAATAATTACCGCAAATGTGTAAAAGGCTGAAACATTTGCAGAGGCTAAATGCAAATATTGAACTTATCTTGGAGAGTATGGTGACCTCTGAACTGGACAGTCTGGTATGTTTTCCTCATTTTGGAGTTGCAAACAAAACACTTTTGAACATCCTTTAGTTCCCACGTAAAGCATATTAAATGTTGAATGCTAAATCTTTGAAGACAAAAACAGGATGAATAATTCACTATATATTCGAAAATGTTGCAGATGTATAACCAAATTTATGTAATGTGATGAAGTTTTTAAGATTTTGCATCCCCGAATTTAGCATGCATTATTCCATTAGGGCTGTACATCTGATTACGATTCTTAATTTGTATACAGCTACACTTGCATATTTTTATTTACAAATATACATTTGTTTGAAATGCAAAATTGATGAAGGACAAACATATTTTAAATGTAAAAATGAGCCGGGATATGGTCCATCTAAATGTTCCTCGCACTTTAAATATACACGTATGTAAAACTTTTGAGTTTTTTAATGGACTACTATCTTGGCGCTGTGAATGCTAATTTTATTTTTATTTTTTAATTCATCTCATACATTAATCTGCATTTGTGTTAGAGATTCTTTAAGAAGCACTTTCAGTCAAGTGCCATCACTGTCAATACTTTTCAGATTTTCTTTATTATTAAATAGATATAGTCATGTTTCTGCCTAACTTCAAAAGTAAAAGCAAATTTAGTTGTGTTGTTTCCTTTTCCAGTAAGGACTGTCGCCACAGGGCATATTCTTAGACATGGGGATTTCAAAGCCTTGTTTTTGGGGTAGCTGTTTTTGCATCTGGTGGATGAAATGAGGGTTTAAACCATTACTGCGATTAGAGCTGCCTCACTATGATCTCTTGAGCTTGCTTACTGCTGCTAATAGCTGTTTCCTCTATATTTCCCTATATCTTTTTCCCTTCTTCTCTTTCTCTCTGTGAATGATTTTTATGCTCTGCTAAAACACGAGTGGGCGTACAGAGAGGATTTAAATGCACCGATCCCCCTCCTCTTTTTTGGTGAATCTCACCGTTCTTCTCTGCGCCTCCGATGACGACAGGGCAGCTTTAAGCCTGGCAGTGCCCACGGCAGGCTGCCGTCTCAGCGCTGCCCACTCTCCGCGGCGCTGGCATGGCAGGAGCACGGGGACGGGGTTCCTCTTCAGCCCCTATCGTTCCCGGGAAGGCCGATAATGTCCGCCTAGGATTCCTCATGGCACTTTCTGAGGAGTTGTGTTTGTCGTAAATCAGTATTAAATTAGTTATCACATACAGTAAGCCTATTGCGTGTTTTAATACTGTACCCTATTCCAGACAATATTTATGTCTGTCTTTATCTAAATTCATATTCACTGTGATTAGGTGGGTGTAGGTGGCTCTATAGGATTATAACAGCTTGTTGTCTTGCATTCAAAGACTTTAATTTCCTTAGAAAATGTTCTCCTTTTTCATAATAATGTGTTGCTCAGATGACCTGTATCCTTTATTCTGTCGACAGTTGTAGCTTTGGAGATTTTTGTAGCAGAGATGCACACTCTGCGTCAAGTACTTGTCAATATGGCTGTAGTGTAAGTTGTACATTTAATCATGTGGATCACTATTGTCATGACTTTATTGTAGGCAGTGTAGGTGACTTTGTTTAACTCTTTATAATAACAAATAACAATCCCTAAGAATATAACAACCATTCAAATGGCGATTTGGTTTTTCGATTGTGATGAATTCTGTCGCCTTTATAATGTACAGATGATTTGACAGCTCATATGGGACATTAAATAAAACTGAACCAGGATTTTCTGACTAATTTATTACTTCTTTTGCTCATTTAGTTGTCTAAATGTGTGAAAGATTCTTGCAGACAATGCACCAAGTGAGTCTTTAATGAAAACTGGCTTCTGTTTATTATTCATTATTCATCCCTTCATATATACGTTGATGTCGAGATCTGTTCAAACAGACATTCATAATCTGCATAGGAAGGGCATCTGCTGAGGTGCACACTTAAACAAACACACAAAATTAAATTTCTATTTATAGGAGCCACAGAAAGCTAACATTTGCCCGGGATCATTGTCACCTGCAGAAGACTCGATGGCACAATAAGTTTTCTTTGCCGTGATAAGATACAGTTTTTGACCAACCGGGTCGAAAAAGGAGGAAAAACACAGAACCATTCAACTTTTTGGTTTAGGGCTAATGTCCCTTTGCTTATACTCTATGGTATATTGCAAAAATGTACTAAACCTAATCATTGTCTTACAAAATGTTGCAGAAGCTGTGAAAACACTTGTATAGACACTTGTGATATTGGCCCAGGCACGGCACGCATATTCATAACAAAAATACTTTTTTTTTTTCCATTTATAAAAACTGCTTTTGTTAACAGGGTTTTTCTCACCTCTCTAAAACTTTTGTGCCTTATTGTACATGAACATTGCCTCATCTGCACTGGTTTACATCGTGTGAAAGTTAAGTGCTAGATTGTGCTGATCTTAATGGCGTACAGCTAGCGCGAGTGAGTTACCTTCCACTGAAATCCTTTTCTTTGAAGCACTCACAAAGTCAGGCAGATGAAAAGTGAAGTTTTGCTTAAGACCGAGATGGCTTAGTGGCACGTTGCCCATAATGTTTAGTGTTGCTTTTCTTTTGTGGTCCGGCACAGGGTTTAGTTCCAGTTTTGTCCCAATCCTCTGATTCACCTTCTTTAAGAACAGCTCCAGGGCTACTCATAACGCTTAACTCTCTATAATGCCATCCTCTCATCTCCTCTGTGCCTTTATTGTCTTAACTCTGCAAGGAGAGATGTCTTCGAAAACAGGTTAATACATGGTTGGCACAGGCAAATCAAGTGTGCTTTCAAAAGATGCTATATTTAAGTTTCTTTGGCTTGGGTTTTGCTGTAGATGCCTCTTTCCTGTCAGTAAAGTTTTCTATTTCTTACTGGTTTGAATGTGTATAATTTATTAATCTTTGAGCATAAAGGCTGCTAATGTTAACACCACTGAGGTCCATTGATGGATCTAAGAACATGGAGATTTGTTCCTTGTCATTTTTCATCTTGTAGTTTGGAAGCAATAAAATGTTATGCAAATGATTTCCTAATCCCTTTACATTATTTGTTCAGTTTCTCTCTTTCATTTTTGTGGATCTCTTGAACAGCTCACTGACAGGCGGACACTGAAGATTGCCAATTCTCAAGATTAAAATGGCTATCAATATTTTAACTAAATCTCTCAGCTTCCTTTAAGTGAGAGCACTTGTTCTTTTGATCTTTCTTACACCTTTAAACAGTCTAAACCTCTTGTGTCAGAGTTGTACCATGTTTGACGTAAGCCAAACTCAAGTGTTGACCCGCAGTATTAGAGCTATATTATCATCATAAGAAGGATAAGCAGCTGAGTCTAAGCTTCACGAGATGAAACTGTGGCCAGTGTTGTTTTGCTCTACTTTGTTGTCCTAAAGGTTGGTGTTAAAAATAATAAGAAATGGTGGGATGGTTTTAAAATCAAGAAGCTTAAAAAGCAAAATCTCAAATAAACCCAATTTTCTCCAGCCAGTCGCATTGCTTTTCGGTGGGTTTGTGTTGATCGTCTCAAGTGACTCACTCACCGCCCCTCCCCAAATAAAAACACTACAGATTTACGTGGCTTTTCAGAAATGTATCTAGACATTTATCCATCCTAATCTTCTTAACTTATTAAAGTGATTTGCTTTACCCTAAAGTGGCTGTAGCTGGGGCTCTCCGCCCCTCATAGCTATAAGACTTGAGCGTATTGTGGACATCTTCTTTGAAGACAGAGAGGTGGGCTGGAGTCGACCTGGTTCTTGGGCCAGTCCCTGCTGCGCCACTCTTTTCTTTTGTTGTTATTAGTCCAACTGTTGCTCACAGTCAGTGTTCTTAGGCGCTGGCGCTGCCAGAGCTGCCCACACTGGTGTGGAGGTTTAGAGCTCTGAGCCCGACTCAAAGAGCTCTCTCATGGAGTAGGTGTTGGCAGGATGCTTTGTTTCTTTCTGTGAATGTCAGAGAGGTATGTGGATAATGAGAAAACTGAAGCACACTGATAGCATGCTTATCACAGTGCCAACTTAATGCTTGGCTGTAGTTCTGCCCATTTACACACAGGCGATGTGCTTAACCTTTTCTGTGAAAGTGACATAAATCTGAGTATCAGTTTTGACAGAAACAATGTGGCTGTGTCCAGACATCACTTCACAGAGCGGGCGGCTCAAAGGTCCTGATCAAGTGTGGCTAATGTCCTCTCTGTCAGCAGCTTTACAGAGATGCTTTAGGCTGTAGATTATGTCCCATCATATTAATACAACTGTACATTTGTAGTTGGGGACATTTGTTGTAGCTGGCATCTTGATTCATCTCATTAGCATCATGGTATTTAAACTAATGTTTGTCAGAGATAACATTCACATTATACAACTAATCTCTCAGAGTTACAAACATTATTATTAAATAAATGTGTGATTACAATTACCACGTTAATCAAAACAGGATTGTGACTTTTTAAAGGTCAGCTGTATGTTCTTGAGAAGGACCTATACATGATTTCAATGTCATAAAATCTATGTATTACTTTCTTATAAAACCAATGTGTGCAGTCTGCTGCTGAAAGCTCGACCTTCTGTTAGTTGCTGCCTCTTGTCATACAGCTGGCCGGTTAATGCATTTGTAAAAAAGAAAACCACCAGCCTTTCTACTTGACCCTCTGCTCTTGGACTAAATTTCTCACAGGTGTTAAAATATGAGAATGAGCCCAGTCATTTCAATATGTTGAGTGTATTAGAGCTTACAATGGCAGCCACTTCAAACATAGCCTACTGTATGAGTGGTTGCGTTTCGTTTGGAAAAGAATAGAAGATGTTGACTGAAACTGGGAGGTTTAAGATGCATAGTATCTCCGTTAAACAACTACTGCTTAAATTTATGTTTTTTCTACCTTTGTTTTATACGTCTTTGTTCAAATATCAATGAGTGGCTCTTCGGAGTAAAAAGTTGCATTGAGGAGGGAGAGAGGACTTCTTCATGTGTGCAGGAATGTAGATTTCTCCCCCCATGAAATCCTAATTGTGCCTTGGAGGGCTGTAGGGTATCTGTGCTCGCTTCAGCTCAACAGGATTTGTGTCTGTAAGAGCGAGTATGTTTCTTAGCTTGAATGCGGATAGAACCCTTTGAAAACACAGGCTGCTGATTTCTCGTATTCGCCGATGGGGTGATCATGTGCCTGTGCAGGCTTTGTTTAGTGGACATAAAAATATATATTTCCAATATTTCTTATCAGTATTATGGAAATTAGCAGAAAAGAAATGGTGATGGATCATTTTCATTTGAGAATGAGGCTCTTGAGCCTGACTTTGTCAATATTAAATTGGATGGTGTTAAAGATGGAAGGTGGCCTGACATTAAATCAGAGGTCAAATTGCACCTGTCCTCTGCTCCCTGAATTATTGCTGTGCATTTATCCATGCAAATCCAGATAAGATCCTATTTGTTTGCAGACTCATATCCTTCAGGATTTGGTAAATGTGACTTAGACAGGTTATGGCACACATTTACAAAGAAATTGCAACTACAGAACTGAGATTATTGTAGCAGTCATTAATTGTTGCTTGAAAGGAGATTAGGATTAGCAGTCCTATAGAACGACTTAACACCTGTCTTTTTTAAGTCGAATATTGTTACCTTAATTTTTTCTTTATTTCTGTAGCCATCCAAGTTGGCAAAATAATGACTGTTTTATTGAAATGCTTCTCTGGCGCTGGAAATGATTCAATATGTGCCTCATTCAGATGGGTGATATATTATTCCCTCGGGGAGAGGCAGCGATGGAGCTGCTGTTGGATTTCATTTGTGCTGTCTTTATCATAGTGTCAGGCACAGAGGCTGAGCCTGTTCTGTGTGAATGGATGAGCCCTTGAACCATAAACCTGTGCCTTCAGTGATAACAGGCCTGTATGGTAACGCCACTGTGATGTCCTCTCTGACAGAACCAGTGTAACATTTATGACATAATGCAAATGAATTATTTTAGTTTAACCCTTCTTAAACCGCCAGTCTGTGTGAATGCACACTGTGAATTCAGTGTGCGGAACAAACACCACAGTGAGAATGGCTCTCATCTTGTCTCCAAAGTTCACCAGGGTTGGGCCTGGCCAGAACCAGGATGTAGGCCATGCTTCAATAACAGCGCATTGGAAGTCCGTCTACACTAAAATGTAAAGCAACATTGGGTGTAATAAAACTATGCATTATTATTAGTAGTAGTTGTAGTAGAAATGTAAAATTCTTAAGCTTGTGTCATACTGTGCTTGTTTCCCAAGTCTCCTCAGGGCTCTGACGTCTGAGATTACCACATCTTGTAAGGTGATAAGAGTGCTCCCTGAATTACTCAGCCCATGTGATGACATGGCCCTGATTGTCAGACGGGTGGGCTGGTGACACTGGAACACAGACGGTGCATGTCTGTTTGAAATATTCGGCTTTGAGCTTCCAAGCCCTGGGCAGTCCTCGCTCCCAGCCTCCCAACACCCAGCATCGCCCACTGAAACGAGTCTTCCATACTGGAAAATCCGGCCCTGTCAACTGGCAGTCTGGACTAGGTTCAGCCCACATGCCAAGCACCCACCACCACCAATAGCACCCCTTAATAGACACTACAGTTTGCCACCCCATGTAGATGCCTTTTGGTCGCCATCCATCGATGGCGTCAATAGCATCTTCCTACACAACAGTGACTGAACGGAGGGCACAAGAAAATGTGGGAATAATTGACACTTTCTCACTGTACTACCATCAGAAACCATAATTAATCATGATAGAAAAAATGTGGAAGCCATCTTGGCTGGTGAAACACACAGTGCCTGTGAACAGCCCCGACACCTTTAACAGTTCTGATGGCCAAATAGAAATGGTGTCAGAGAGCCTACAACTCAGCTCCCCTCATGGCAGCCTCGTCTTCACTATTGTGTCCATGGTGCTTACTTGAAACTCTTATCATTTGGGTCATGTACATGGACACATACATACTGATATTTTAATGAAGCTTTTAACAATAGAGACCTTTTGGAGACAAAGCTGAGTTTTACTGTCTGACAGTGTAATTATGGATATGAGTCTAGTGTTGTAATTCACCCTGTTTGACAGTGTTATGTTCTCAAAACGTTCAGCCAAAAGGCTTTGCCTATTTCCTGTGCCTCACCTGGCATTGCCTGGCCAGACTGTTACAGCTTTTGCCTATTAGCGGTAGTTAGTCCTTTTGAGCATTTGCACAAATGCCTTCATGGCAGGGAGTAGGTGTATGTGTGTAAAGCCACCACTAGAAAGTGTTGAAAGCCTTAGCTAGCAAGATCACATCCAGGGTGACTAATAAGCTTAACATGAGCACGGCTGTGTTCGCTAGCATGGCACGCTCAAAGAAGTCAATGTTGAGAGAAATGCAGAAATGGTTCCCTAGGCAGCTACTAATTCCCTCACCCCCTCAAGCTCCAATCAGACTGTGAACCATCTTACTGTTAGCTATGGCTTCACAAGGATCCAAGCTGCACTGCAAAAGTACAAGTCAAACAAACAGGACTTCTGACATTCAATAGAGTCTGGCAAAAAGTTGTTTTAATGTAAAATATTAAGATTGATTTCATGACATAATGCAGGTGTTTTTGACTAAATGTAAAGCACTTTTTGGATTCTCCATTTCTTCTTTCTATTGGTATTATTTTAAACCAAACACCCCACTTAACACAATGTTATGAATGTATCGTAGCTTAGCAGAGCTTTTGATACCTGCACCAAATAAAACAATGAAGAATGAGTTTACCTTAATCACGTTGCCTCACTGTCTTTTAAGAGCTATTGTCCTTTGATTAGATGTGCATTTGAACACATGTGTGATATCAGATAGAAAAGCTGTAGTCATTATGTAATTATGTGAACTTTATTTTCCTTTGAGGTTTTCTTGAACGGCTGCCTTTTCAGCGCTCATCTCTGTGTTTGGATACCTTGCGGGCATGTACTATGTTGTCTTTAGCCCAAGAATATGTGTTTATATTCACATGTGACTTTTCCTTGACCACGTGGCTCCACCAAGTGAGCATTTATGAGCCACTTCACACTTCTCTCCTGTGTGGGAGGAAGGGTGCGTTAAAAATAGGCAGGTTTGGAGGTATTGAGCAGCCTGCACTGTGCAAAGTACTCAAGAACACACTTTGTTCGCAGACTGCATATTACTTATATGTCAAGTCTAAATACAAACCTGTGGCAGTAGTTGTCAGACCTTGATCATGTCATGTTGACTTGGAGAAGACACACTGATGTTGGGTTACACAAAGGTCCTGCTTGTTTTAGGTCTTCCACAGGACAGGTAAATCATCTGCATGTGACTGCCATAGTGTTTCTGGTTTGGCCTGATTCAACCTCATCCTCAGTATTATAAAACTAGAGCTGTGCTCCGTTGGCATGATTTTGACAAAAAATCTAATCGAGATTTTTCGGACAGAAATTGCGATTTTAATATTATTTATTATTTATGGAATTCAGTATTGTCTAAGCATGGGATTATTATGGAAATTATGTCTCACAATGATCTGCGATTCACAATATTATCACAGTAATTATCTGCGTGTTCAACTGTCTTCTTAAGTGATGATGCAAATGATGAAAAAAAATGCTGCAATCAACTAATCGTGCCATCTTTTCGTCGCAGTTATTACCAATATTATTGTTTATTGTCACAGCCCTAGTATTGTCAGCGAAATATACTTCTAAAACTGCTTTTATACATTGCAGTAATACTATTATATTTCATCTTCATGAAACGCTGGAGGCACAAGGCAGAAACCCCTCAGCCTTTGGGGTTATAATTGCAGTATTTAAAATTGCGACGTCGATTCGATATCCGCCCTACATCCTGGCATGGCGTTCCCTTTCTTGGGAGTATCTCTTTTTATTTGTGAAACTTTCTGCACAATTGTGGTATCCAGTTGTTTTATTAACTTGCCTGATTTGACTGTCCATATAGACACCTAGTGTAACAATCCTTGAGCTATACAGACTTTTTCCCATTGATCTTTTGACCTCGCTGTAAGCTGCAGTCGATGGTTGCTAAGCCATTGCCGTTCTTTAATCACAACACAGATACCTGTTAATTACCAAATGAGTTTGTCTGTTGCTGCTACTTAGGCGGGGATTTCAGATCGATGGGTCGAGTTCTGAGTGCAGTTGGCCATTTAATGAAACATTGTGGATTCTTTATGCAGCTACTGAAGAACTAGAGCAGAGGATCAGCTCTGGTGGTGTATTAATAGGCAGTCGAATGGATGACACTGTTTTCTGATGGGTCAGGGATAAAGCCTGAACTTGTAAACTCACACAGGGGCCTCTCTCTTTTTGTCTTTATTTTCTCTCTGTCTCTCTCTTTCTTTCCTTCTTTCTCTCTCTTTCTCTCCCTCTGTCTTCCTCACTATGTGGTGTCATCAGCTCGCAGCCCAGTAGCTGTACTGTGTTGCTCTGATTCTCAGCCCCAGCAGAGTTCACTTAGAGGTAAACCGGTAGTCTCTTCCTCAGAGAGAGCAGCTTCTTCTGCCTTTGTATAGGTCACTGTATGTTTCACCTGAAATATCAAACATGCTCAATTTGTACATGTAGTGCCACAATACTTACATTTTTGACTCCTTTCTCTGTGATCACACTCACAGTTTGCATTATAAAGTTAATCTCTGTTTCTCCACACCTCCAGCCTGCTTTCCATGCCACCACCAGCCCATCTAAATAATGACCACCTCGATCAGTAGCTGTCACCTGGTGTTTTGGGACCCAAAAGTGGGTTGCAGAATCATTTTTGCAGTGGTGCGACTTAAAAAAAAAAAAATGTATCTGCTAAAAATAACATTCCTGTGTCATTTTATTATTTTGGCAATAATTTTAGCTTTATATTTGAAGCTTGAATAAGCTAAATGATTGGCCGGCAGAATCATGGAACATGAATTCGGAAAGCATATTGTGTTAAAACTTGTGTGTAAAACTCTCAAAGGATGATGACGGCTTGATTTTCAATCCTTTAAAATGAAGGACAGCCTTCAAATATTCATTGACAGAGAATTTAATGTAACCTCTGCTGTGGAAATAGTGGCCCACCTTAGCAGTTATTTCTGGTGCCCTGAAAAATCTGGTGATCACTTTCCATTTAAATTCCTTCCAAGTGTTGGAGTTTGTAGTCAAATGTGCTTTAGTGCATAACTCCTCCCATGTGTCCTCTGATGTGTCTACTGTCTCTATCTCTGTCTTATACTGTATATTCAGACACTTAAAAAGATATTATACATTTTGCCAATTTCTTATTCTTATGAATTCTCATAAGAAGCTGTTCTAGAGGAGTTTACAAGCTGTTTCCAGCATATGTGGGTTGTCAGGAATGATCTTAATTAATTAATCTAAAAAGAAATCAGTGTTTGAGAAACCAAATTCGTTGTAGCTTTAATGCTTTTTCAACTAAAATTAAATTAAATTCTTATTTGGGTTGCGGCCTGGCATTACAGATTAATGGTGGGTGCCGTACCAGTTGAGAACCACTGCTCTAGATCTCGATGGCACAGGACAACATTTATTTAGACTTCCAGAAAAACCTTAATAATATTTATTGAGTTGCCAAAAGGAATCAGTATACAAACCAAATAAAAGTTGGTGCTAAGTACATTTAGATATGATGTTCCAAGTGTTAAACTACTTTAGTAATAATGATGAATACTAATACTCTAGAGCTCTTACATTCTACAGCAGCGCTAAACAAGTGTTTTTCTTTGTTGGCCACAAAATTACTCCGACACGTTCTGATATACATTTATTTGCTAAAGTCCTGAAAATGATCTCAGATGGCCAAATATGCATCTGTTTTTCCCTAGAGTCTTTCGCTCATAGCTCTGTGTAATTACTGTGGATTTTGACAGATGGAGAAAAGTGTCCTTGTAAGAGAGAAGGGTACATGGCATAATGTGTGAAGTGCAAGCTAAGAGGAGGCAGCCTCTTGTATTATTGGCCATCCGTGCCAGCTGGACCAGCCAGACTCTTACAGGTAGAAATATGTGCACAAGTCATTGAAATGCAGTGCCCGCCGTAATTAGGAAATGCTGCTTTTTTCAGTTTCTTGAAATGTGAAATGCTCTTATCCTCCTTCTAAATATGGAAAATGCACTCTAACTTTCGTGAAATGTGCATTAGGGTGCCATTTCTTTCAGCGATAATTGTATCTTGGGGTCATTTTTGATTAATGTTTTATGTTTGAACCATGTTATTTCTGAATACATCAAGACTTAAATATAAGTGTAACTACATTATCACAGTGCCTTTGCCTGCTAGCAAACATGTACAAATGCGGATTACAAGTCTTGAGAAGGCAACAGGTCATGGTTGGTAAGCTGCCTGGGGGGGTCACTCTGATATGGAGTCACTTTTGACAGGCTGTGGAGGAGGCCCTATTGTTCCTGGTGTGTCTGCGTGCTACCTGCAGGCACTATCACTCACACTACAGTATTATCCTATTATTAGGCTTAGTTGTTTACGCTTATTACTGCTTGTCAGGTAGGCAGAGAATCCTTCTGAAAATGAACATCGGCTGAAAAATACATGCTTAATTCTTTATCTTATTGAACTACATCGTCTTAGGGTAATTCTCGGAGGACTAAAATAACATCTTGACAGGACACAACAAACAGTGTTTATAAATGTGTCATGAAAGAACTAGTGGTGGATTTAAATTGGCATAATTGTTCACCTCACAATATTTCAAATCAGAATTTCTCAAGTGCCCTGGCTATTGCTCGTACCGCCTTATAATGTTCCTTATATGATGCACATGATTGATATTATGACAAACTAAACTGTCTGGTACAGCGGGCAAGCTAAACTCTGAAATATTAGAGTGGTAATTTTTGTTGCTTAAAATGACATTTGTATCGATGGCCTATAGCTTAAAATGGCACAGATTTGCTTGAAAACTGTATATCAACTGTGATTTGGATTCATCAGCATTAAATTCACATATTCATATTATTAATGCAGTCAGAGTTCACACCTCACTTAAACCTTTCCACAGCTCATGGTGCCCTACATTAAGCCCTTATGGTGGAATGTTGCCCTCAACTCATTTTAATTCAGTCATCTTTATTGTCAATTCTACCACACATTGAGCAGGGCCGCTGCTATCCATTTTGGTGCCCTAAGCAGAAATTTTTGGTGGTGCCCCTCCCGCCAAAGTAAAAACAAAAAGGGGAAAAAAAAAAACTGTGGGAGAGAATAACTTCTTAAAGCCATTCTTGCACCAAAACTACCGTATTTTCCGGACTGAAAGTCACACTTTTTCTCACAGTTTGACTGGTCCTGCAACTTATACTCAGGTGCGACTTATATATGAATTAATAGATTACGTTAACATACACCTTTTCAGTTCATTGTTTATGCTTCGTGTAGCTGAATAACCATCAATGTGTCACGTTAGCATACCGTACACCTATTCAGCCCATTGTTGTCTACTCTATTGTTGTTCTTATAACTTGACTTTCAAGATGAAATGTCTGTTCTTGGTCTTGGATGCTGTAAAATAAATTTCCCCCCAAAAATGTAACTTATATGTTTTTTTCTTCTTCATTATGCATTTTCTGGCTGGTGCGACTTATAGTCCAAATACGGTAATTGTACAAATGTGTCTAATTGCCTGAATTAAGATGCAATAATTTAACAGTTATGCCCCCCCCAGAACGTGAGTTTCCCTGCAGCCAAGTCGCTCTGTGGCTCAAACTCAAACGGCTCATTCGCTTCCCTCTCTCTTCTCATCTCTCACTCAGCGTTGTGAACTTTACAAGCTGCAAAGGTTTTGTCAGGGTCTGAACTGATGTTTTCTAAAGAATTTATTACGTTATGTCTGTTGTATGAATGGGGAAACGTCACGCACGGGCATCACTCCGAGCTCTGTGTGTTAATCATTGGCATATACAGTACACAAACTTCTGTAAATCTTCCTCGTCGTTCTCATCAAATTAAAAGTCTGTTTCGTCAAGTGCGTTAAAAAAACAATACTGGCAAATGCTGTGCAATGTCATTCAATCTTCAATCGAGTTCATCTTCCTGACAGCCTGGTCAGTTGGACCTGTCACTGATGGAAACTCCGCAGTCTTCTCCCTGAGGCATGCACTGAAGATGCTGTGAGATGGTGCGTTATCTCCCAAACAAAATTGCGTAGATCACCAGTGAGATCAGTGCTTTGGCTGGATGTCAGACACTCATCCACACAACCATTTTTATTTATAAAGCTATACTACTGTCAAAACCTCCATCCTTTATTATTTCTCTAATTACCGATCATAAAACATGTTCCGTTATAGGAATTTGGCTGCTGCCTCGGACCCATTCTTCAATACTACTGATGACTGTTGATGAGAAAACCAGAGGAAACCCTGTCAGTTATAGCAAAAACATCGAACCCTGGGCCTTCTCACTGTGAGGCAATAGTGCCAACCACTCAGCCACTCCGCTCCCAGTTAATTTAAGATGCTAGAGTTGTCTGCTTTTTCTGATTGTAGAAACTGCTATTACCACTCTGGGTTAGACTGATGGAGCCGCACCAGACATCTTTTTCACTTCTCTGATTTGTTTTGCTTGCACACAGGAGGCTTACGATCTCAGAGGGTTCTTCTGACTAAATAAGTAAAACATTGTATAATTTAAGTTGATATTGATATTGTGCATTGAGCGTCCACTAATGTCTCTATTTGCAGAGGAAGTGAACAAAATAAAAAAAAGCCCATCATATGGTCTGGCAGATTTTGGGCACATGACCAGGGATGACAAATGTGCTCGAGCAATAATTCAATCTGCTCTCATAATTCTCTAACTTTTAGGGACAGACAGAGTGAAGATTTTTCCGGCAATTAGGCAAGCCAAGTCATCGGCCAATAGCTGTGATCTAGTGTTAGTTAAGATGCTTTTTCCTCTCACTTTATCATATTGACAGATTGAGGGGTATAAAGACTCTGGTTAAGTGGCAGAAAGTTACAGTGAATATGCTAACGAGTGGATTTGGTCTCTGATCCAAAACGCTGTCACTTTATGATGATGCTAAAAATGAAGGAATTCATATTAGAATGTCAGTAGCCGGTGCTTCGAA
>OMNZ01102506.1:0-36154 GCA_900303255.1 Lesueurigobius sanzi | reverse complement strand
ATACTCTCAATTTAATTGTACTTTCCAGACTTTCTGAGAATTTCATAACCTGTACACTTTCACTAATGATATGAAAATAGCAGCAGTTCTTTGGTGAAAAGGCATCGTTTATCTGTGTTTATTGGTTTATGTAGATTCCTTTTTGGAGTTTAATGAAGCCAAACGTAAAACAAATAAAACATCATTCTTCAAAGCGACCTGAGAAATATAGATTAAGTGTTTTTCGTCCCCAGCCACAGCATTTTTCCAGTGGATAGGCCCTTCTTCTATCTAGCAAATCAATCATTAAAAATATTGAACAATATATTCTATAGAGTCTATATTGTAACAGAAATTTAAAGTACAGTCCCATAATAATAATAAATAATAATTCTAGCGGCCATCTTTAGCCCTTACAGCTTTACTCCTATAATTAGTAAAAAACTAGCTTATATTCATCTGTCTGAAGATAAACATAGAATCCTGGCCTGGAGTTTGTTCTAGTGAATTTGTAACACAGCCATGTTTAATTCTTGCAGGAAAGGCTGCATGTCCTGGTGATGGTTGATCCCGGTGCTAATGCTGCATACACCTGCTGGCGGCACTGGCTGGTCGCGGACATACAGGTATGGTAAAACTTTGCTTCATGTTTATTTACCGATAGCCTCATGTGTTTTGGTGATAGGGACCCGAACAGCTTTTGTGATTGGATTACAAACTCTTATCATACAAATTTATGGAGCAATGGTTCTTGGGAAATGTGCATTTCTCATAATCTCAGGGTCTCGCTTGGCATAACTCATGTTTGTATCTGCACTAGGGTCTGATTGCAAGGCTGAAAAATTATGAATGGTTTTTATGCCTAAACTTGGTGGAAAAAATGATGCCAAGTTCGGAAATGTTAATGTTTCATATCATGTATCTTGTGCAATAAATGCGTGTGACAAAAGTGTGGGAGTAAGTCTTTCTAAATGGCTGTGAAAGTTTGCACGGCCCTGTCAGCAGCAGTTTGCCTGTGCTGTGGAGCGGTCGGGACGTGTGAGACGGAGATTGGAGTGAGTGTCGTAGTCTTCCTCCCGTCGCGCGGCCTCCCTCTGCTCCCCCTCCAGAGGACACATCTTGGCACGGCCTCCTCTCTTCATCTGTTCCCCGAGGCAGAGCAGCTCCCCCAATGCTCCACACTTCTCCATATTTTACACCCCCGAAATGGGCACCGCTCCGATCCCTGTATTCTGCTTCATATTTCTCTCCTTTCAACCATTTTGTTTGTCTGTTTTCACATTCTTGCTTTCTGACGCCAAAATGTGTGTTGAGTTGTTGATTGCCTCAAATATTTGGTGCTTTGCAGACATTTTCTCATCCTTAGGGAACCGAGATCAACCTTGCAGATTAAGTCTGGTGATCTGCAAAACACGTTTTACAAAGACTCTTCAATTATGTTGCAATGTATTGATTTGAGGCGACTTCTAAAACTATTGCACATTGATGCAGCAGCTCCAAATAAAATATTGTATGATTATGGGTCATTTAATATGTCCCATAACTATATAAACCAAATTGGACTGTAATAAACCCCATTGTATGGAGCGTATTCCAGTAACTTTGACATGTTCTTTGACTGACATACAGGTTGCAATATTAATGCAATTCATATTATTATCATTATCATAGGGCAGACTTTTGAAAGGGTAGCTGCCAGTTTGCCCTTTCGACCACCACCAAGAGTCGTGTAACACCCATACAAGGACAAGGTTGACTGGGTTAAGTAGATCGAGCTGCCATCCTTTGGCTTTTGGAGCTAATGTTTTACAACAAGTCACTGCTGTCAGAAAATAGACCCCATTTGCTCTTAAATTCTTTCAACAAATTTGAACTTAATTTGACTGTAGTGGTAGACACAAAATGCATCATTAAGAAGGCTGTGATGCCAAGCTCTCTATTTGAACAACTACAGTATACAATTGTGCTTAAAAGTTTACATACCGTGGCAGAATGTCAGCGCATGTAAACTTATGCATCTCATAGAATATGAATAACACAAAAACTTTCATTTCACTCATGGTTAGTGGTTGTGTGATGCCATTTATTGTTTGTTTACGCTTTTGAACTAGAAACTAGCCAAATGCCCCTGATCAAAAGCTTACATATTGTGCATCTTGAAACAAATGTAATTTTTTTCAGAGAGCCCAATTTTGTCAGAGAGTCCTGTATTTCAGCTGAAGTGAGTTTTCCTTTGCACCTGAACAACTTTCCTGGCAGTTGTTGGTCATGTAAACGTCAGATCAAACTTATGAGCCCAACTGTATTATTATAAATTCATGTATTCTAAACTGGATATTAGACCCAGTAATGTCAACCATTTTACTTTCAAAAACAAGATTTAAAAATGATAATTGTTTTATTTTTCTACGCTATTACTCGTCGTCAGGCTCATTGACCAGCTGCAAATAAACAAATGTCTTTCAAGTGCTCAGATGGACCACACTCTCTGCAGCAATTCAATTTCCTGTCACTTGTGTGGGTGTTGACCTGGTCTGCCCGTACAGCGATTGGCCACTGCTCTGGGATGTTTTTCTGACGGGGACCAGTGGTTGGTCAGAAGGGTTAATGAGCCTTTTGAGTGATGCCAACCGCAGTGGGAGGTGTTTAATTGACCAGAGTGACACCTCACGACCTCACTTTCATTTGTATCTGTCATTGTGAATCTATTTCTCGCTGCGCTTTTGTTTTCTTTAATATATTGGATGCATTTTAAGACCAAGTCGAGTGTCAACTGTATTTGAAATAATAGAAGGAATTGCAAACTTTATATTGTCGTTAAGATGATTGATCATTGGATTTTTCTGACAAAGAGCGTGATTCACAAATTGCAAGTTATGGTTTAGAATCATGTGTCAGTACGAAGTGCTAATTTTAAATTCTCATTAATGATAAAAGAATAAAATATGAACTTTTAAACTAAAATGTAAAAGTCACACACATTTCAGAACATGTTTGTAGGGAACTAATTGATTGATTGAACTACAAGACTATAAATACTAAGACCTTAGCCCAGAGTAATTTACACAGAGCGCCTAAATGGAAACGTATTGGCGAACAAAGGGCCAAACGCAATACAGTTTTTACATAAAGAAAGACCAAATTCAACCAGATTGTCAAATTAATCAAAGTACACTGACCAAAAGTCAACATTTCTGGATTTTGTGAAGTAAAAATATTGTATGTGCAATGAGATACTTATCCCTTTGACAGATAAATGCTCAAATCAAGGTCATTTTTTTAATTTTTAGATTCGTTTTTGCACTATAGATGCTCCTTACAATCTCTGCTCCATCTCGTGGGCCAAATGAAATCCCAGGCCCCACTTTGGGCACCACTGCCTTAGAGGATATTTCGTTGCCTGAATAATTAGGACATTTGCTAACTGTGACATCCAAATTGCAATTTTGAATACATTGCAATTAATCTGTCAAAGGCTGAGGAAGCTGAGATGTTTTCTATTTATTTAGCAATTTGCTTCTACATGTTACGGCTAAAACTTTCTCCTTAATCTTTTTGACAGACAATTGGAAGTGATTTTTACTTTTCTCCTAAAACAAATAAAAAGAGAGGAGTGTCTTAAACGCATGTACAGTATGTCATTAATCCAGTGATGTTTTAATTCTGGATATCGCAGTTTATTATCTGTATATGGAGGGCTGTATTTAGTCAGGGGTCACAGTTCCTGATGTAACACGGATCAGCGCTCGGATCTTCTCGTCAAACAGCACAAGCTCTCGCTGCCATTTTCTTCACATAAATATTAATTAGTCCAAGGTCATGCGGTTCTGCCCTAGTTTGTCGATGTTTCCATAATTACTCCATGTTCTTTATCCATATCCGCAGTCCGTGAAGGTAAAGATTTTCTCGAGAAAGAGAGAATTGGCCTGTGAGAAATGTGCAGAACAACAGAGGTTAGAGTGAAGCGCACAAGGCCACACTCATATATACATACAGTATGTACAATATGAAGCCTGTAATATGTGCTGAACGGGCCCTGATCACAAAGATAGAACTATACATGGATGACCAATCACGTACTCCGCCACACCTAGAAACCCTGTCTAGGAATGCAGCGCTCATCGAATATATATCATTTATTCATCACCTAAAATTAACTCAAGGAGACACTTCATATTTTAAACATTCAAATAATAAATTATCTTAAAATACAGACATTAAAATTGAAAGGAGGACATGTGCACTTCTCACCAAACCCACGTTGTGCCCTTTCATTAGGATTGTAAGTTATACACATGACGGAGTTAAATTAAACATCCTGCTATCACCCATTTATCAAAGGCATACCAAGTAGAAGTAGACGATATTAAGAAAAATCTTGATATTTTAGGGGACTTTCTCGATGGCGATAATCAAGCGATATTTTTGCAAACCATCAAAAAATATTCAAAAATGTGCTGACAAATATTTAAATTTAGATTGCTGTGTGATCAAAAATAACTCTTGAATAAACCACAAAAAAAAACACCATTATAGTAAACCAAATTCACCATCCGGTTTTGCGGCATAATCAAATTTCTGTTTTTTAATTATTATCAAACTTCTTCTCAGTTGTTATTGTGCTGCGGTTGCTTTCCACATTATTACTTTCCCTTTTTTGTCTACTTCAGAAGTATAGTGTAACTTGTAAAACCACATGTATAGGTCCTATTAAGTTGAACACACTGTACGCATTTCCATTTTAAATACCCACTCTTGATGACCTCTTGAGTTCTTGAGACTGTCATTTAGTCTCTCCAGCGCTCCTCACTTCACACTAATTAGATTCAATAACCAAAATAACAGTCAACAGATTGTTAAACTCAGTCTCCGAGTTGTCTCCAGATTGTGCCGCTCCCTCTCGCTCGCTGCTCCTTCTCTCCACAAATCAATGCAGATGTTTCGCTATGGTCTCGCTGCTATAATTACTGTAACAAGCAAATCATTAGGATCTGAATGGAGTCGGCTTATACAAACACAGCACTAGAGGTTACTTCCACTCATTCCCTCATTATAGTTTGGGTGGTTCGTGAGCCAACATGATGCAATGTGAACTTGCAAATGTGGTAAACTTTATGCTCTTTCCCTGAACCGAGAAATGCCAAGTTGTTCATTATCGCTGTAAAATCCCATTTAGACAAACTCGTAGCCTCGGGTTTTATCAATTTTTCACGTTTGTTGTAAAGCCTCTTGACGCAGAGTTTGTCTGTGACAGGTGATCGCGGCTTGGCACAGGTAACTTTTTCAGGGTAAATACATTTGTCAGTTTCAAACGGAGTAGAAGTTTTTCTTCGTAAGGCTGCACACTATTGGATAAGGATGCAAGATTTGTTACAATGGCCTCATAACTTTTTAGGCTGTGAGTTTAGAGGAGTCTAGATCATCTTAAGGTGGCCAATCTGTGCACAGACCACACACACTTAAGGACAGACATGAGGGCACACATGAGGAGTCCCACATCATGCCATGAGAGAGAGTTTTTGTTGAGCCATGCCTCCTCAAACTCAGAAAAACAAAAAATCTGAGATCTAAAAATCCTTTAGTGTGTGGCCAGCTTTAGTATGATAAATTTGCTGGTCAAAAAACCAAGGAATCAACACATACATACAGTTGTGCTCAAAAGTTATATCCTGGCAGAATGTCAGGGTATGTAAACTTTTCATAGAATATGAATGATAACACAAAAACCTTTCTTTGGCAAAAATTCTTCAGTCTTCATCTGTACTCTAGTTGAAGTGCAGGACGTTTCGATCTTAGTCCAAAGACTTGAGCACGCTTGTGGGTCTCTTAAGAGTAAACCAGAAGGAGGAGTTAACCTCAAGTCGTTATTAAGCTGATGACGATCTTTGGACTAAGATCGAAACGTCCTACACTTCAACTACAGAGTACAGATGAAGACTGAAGAATTTTTGCCTATGATCGACAACTCCTGTAGAACCTACACAGACAAAAACCTTTATTTTACTCATGGTTTGTGGTTGTGTGAAGCCATTTATTGTAAAAAAAAAAAAAATGTTTCAACTAGAAACTAGCCAAATGTCCCCGATCAAAGGTTTATTGTGCATCTTGAAACAAACATAATTTTGTCAGAGAGTCCTGTATTTCAGCTGAATTGAGTTTTTCTTTGCTCCTGAACAATTTTCCAGGCAGTTGTTGAAGGTCATATAAAGGTTAGATCAGGGACATTTGAGTAGTTATGATTTCAAAAGAGTAAACTCAGTCCCTTGACAATAAATGGCTTTGCACAACCACTAACCATGAGTGGGAAAAAGGATTTGTGTTATCATTCATATTCTATGAAAAATGGCCAAAAGATTAAAAGGGTATGTAAACTTATGAGCACAACTGTACATTGAAACTGTATAAAAGCACTTTCATTGGACAACTTTAACACATTTATCTTCTTGCTATATGCGAAAGCTGATAATGTGATGGTGATAAATTTGTGAATTATGCAGCTTCACACTTTTCCAGCTGTAGTTAGTTATATTCTTGTCCAACTGACTGCAACATCCCGATGATAATGTGTGTTTTTTTCTATGTCTGGAGCTTGTTAACAGTTTGGAAAGCTCGGTCCGGACGTGGCGAGGTGCACTTATTATTAAAGGGCAATAGGGATATGCATGTTTAACAGTCGTTTCTGTTGTGTCCGTCCACAAAGGCACACAAAGCCTCTGTTGTGCGGCTGGTTTCTGCAAATACAAAGAGTGAAGTATTGTGACTGTCTCAGGCCAGCTGGCTTTGTGTTTGTGTGTTCTGTGGCCTGCGGAGATCGTCTGCTCCACACCTCAACATGTCCGATCTGCAAACTCCCAGGCGTGGAATTCTCTTAGTGCAGCTCTTCACAAGTACGCTACTCGAGATGGGTTTAGAGAAATAAAAACACTGCTTTATTTTAATGTAATTCTGCAAAAAAGTCTATAAACAGAGCAGCCAAGGCAATGAATATGTCTTGCAATTAGGACCACAATTTGAATGGACGCAAAGACTGTACTTATTCAGCTTATTTAGGAAGTTACACTGGGGGCCGCCATTTTGTGTTTCTGGTCAAACTGCAGGTCTGACTTGAGCTGATATTGCCTTGGATTTCTGTTATTGGTGAAACATGTAACGTTTACAAGAAACCTGTGTAAATATATCCATCAGCTTTGGTCCTTTACAGTTCCTCACAGACAATTAGCCATTAGAGTCACAACAAAAAGTGATTATATCTCTAAAAAGTTATTTTATGTCACGTTTCTTATGTCGTTCTTCCACTGAAACTAAAACTGAGCCACACAAACTTATTTCCTTTGAGGTTTTTTTTTTTGTGAGTTTTTTGTTCATTCCCATTTTATTTTCATCACACTCTTCCATTGACATCAATGGAAATCCCAGCTCACAGGAAGTGCTAATAAAAACAGGAAATACTTTTTTGCCCCGCGGGGCAGAATAAGGTGGATAGACCCTTTCGCTGCTTACATCATCAGTGACATCAGCTGGAGGCAGGAAGTGAGCAAGAGAAATAAGATTAAACTAAATCTAGCCATTATAAGTGTAAAACTACAACTAAAGAATGTGGTCCTGTTGTGGCTTAAGGAGCAAGAACAAGAGGAATGACATTTGAGACGATAAAATATGGTTTTATCTGATATTTCCAACAACAGTTAAACATTTGTTTATCGTTACTATGACAGCAGCTACAATGGAAATAGATGGGGAACTAGCTTTCTGCCTCCAGCTAAGCCCCAAATGTTTACAAACAATGAAAGAGTCTATTGAGTCAATACTTTGCAATATCCTATATCCATTAGGTCATATTTGTTGACCTCTACAAATGTTTGTTGACCTCTACAAACAAATGAACGACCCCGGACATGTTCACTTCATTTTAAAGTATAAATCCCAAATAAAAGCATAATAACAACAAAAAAAAAAGAAACATCTAAAAAATCTGTGTATCATTCGTTCAATCAATTTTCAATTTCAAATCAAAAATGAAATGACCTAAAAACCATTGCTTGAAGTATTTTTTGTTTGATGAAATGAAACGAAATCACTCAAAAGTGCGTCATTTTTCAATTTTCAACCCGATGCTTAAAACAAAAAACAAAATCACGGGCCCACAGTGCGATTTATATTTTAATATTGTTTTATTCTTCTTGTAGTGTCGATATTATGGTCCTGGGCTGAAACACTGTGACAGCAGCTCGTCTCACGCGAAAGACAAAGCATTCGCACCAGGAGACACTATTTTATTCACTCTTCAGAGGTTCATCGCGTCTTGTTAAGCTGTTGAATGTCAGGAAGGTTTTGTGGTCATGGGACTGGAGTTGAGACGGCTGTGAGACGTCTCATCAGAGCACATAATATTATGGGTCCCAGCCCAGCTCTTAATCCCCTTAAATTTGAAAATCACTACTTATCACGTCCACTTTAGCTACATCTCTCTGCACTACGGTCAGGTGTATGTGGGTGCAGCTCACTGACCGTCCGAGAAGACTGTCCCTGACGGTGGGGGAGGCTCTGAGCGGCTCTTTCAGTGGGGCTGAAGTCACATACAGCCGTGCTGAGGCATCACTGCAAGGCTGGAGGAGGAGCGCATGAAGCAATGTGTTCAGGTGTAGCCTCTTCAGCCTGGACCTGCTGACGCCTCTGTGGCCACAGAAAAAGGGGGCAATCGGGAACCTAAGTGTGCACCGCAGCCCAAAGACCAGAAAGACTGATTGCACATTTAGCCATGGGGACCTGGCATTACGCGCTGCATAATACTGCCGCGCTGTGTAATAATGCCGGGGTAATGCGAACATTGCTGTACTCCAGATAGACTGAGCATCAGTCCTTCTGGCTTTGGGCTGGGAAGCACACTCCCGATTCCCGATTGCCCCCTTTTTCTGTGGCCCCACGGTCACACCTGACCGTAGCACAGGGCGTGATAGGACGTGATTTTCAAATTTAAGTCTGAAATTTAAAGCTGGCGCTGGGACCCACATGCGCAGTGAGATGAGACGCCTCACTGACAGTCTTTGCTTTGTGACTCGATGCAACTCCAGTCCCATGACCACAAAACCTTCCTGACATTTAACAGCTTAACAAGAGACGATAACAAGTCTACAGAGTGAATAAAATAGTGTCTCCTGGTGAGAATGCTTTGTCTTTCCCGTGAGACGAGCTCCTGTCACCGTGTTTCAGCCCGGGACCATAACATCATGCACAGTCAACTTCCGTTGCAGTAAATTAATAAAACAATATTATAATATAAATCGCACTTTGGGCCTGTGATTTCATTTTTCGTTTTTCGTTTTAAGCATCGGGTTGAAAATTGAAAATGACAGACTTTTGAGTGATTTCGTTTCATTTCATCAAACAAAAAATGCTTAAAGTAAGTGTTTTTAGGTCATTTCGTTTTTGATTTGAAATTGAAAATTGATTGAACGATTGATGCACGGATTCTAAAAATACTCTTTTTATTCCGTCTATCTCATAATTGTAAAATCTGTTTAAATGAAGTAGTGACTGAAAATGATAACTCCATTCTGAAACGACACCATGTTATTTTCCCGTATGCCACTAATGACCTTTTTCTAAACATTATTTGAAATTGCAGAGTAGTTAATCTTTTCATGCAGATGGTATGGAAGAATAAAATATTAAAGTTTATTCTAGTCTATTCCCAGGAGGCACAGCTGTATTTGGTAACTTTGTGACAAAAACATAGTTGCACCTACACTGAAGAGCTGCATATGCTGTTTGTCTTTGTCTTCTCAAGTTGAAGTCGATGTCAAGTTTTTGCAGAAAGAGTTTCAGTCAGATATCATTAGTGTGGTGAAGAAAAAGATTGTAATGAGTTTTTAAAATGGTGTCTCTAACCTTCACTGTAGCCTTCGGGTTTGTTTAGCTAAATACATATCGAATATTTCAAATAAATATAGTTAATTGCATTGTTCTTTAGCCTGTAATTATCCTTACTGTGGCATGTTGTGATTTAAGCGTTTATTTTTTGACAGACAGCTGCCCCCATATGGAAGCCAAAAACAATCTCCCAAAGGCCAGGCGATCCATAGCTAGATTCATTGCGAGAACAAAGACACCTTGGTATTATTCATAATTAAACTCTTATTGTGTAGTCGCCGGCTGAATATTTTCATTCTTCTGCCTGTCTTTCCCCTCTCGTACTTTGCACCTCGTGCCGGGAACATCTGGCTGGCGTCAGAGTGGAGCCTGGCTGTGCAGATTGGAGCAGGTAGAGGAGCACATTGTAGCCCGGCTAATGATGAGAGTGTCTGCCCTCTCTCTTGGAGGAGACGCAAGCTGCTGCTTCACTCCACTCATACGCCCAGGGAAACAGATTTCCAAACATATGCAGTGTGTTTTTAATCCAGTTGAGCACTTCATTTCCCAGCAAACACAAAATAACCTTACGGGACATCCATATCTTATGACAAGGGGGTGGGCGCAAAAGGAATTGAACATTTTTTCTCTCTCTTTTTAAATTTGATATTTCTTTCCTCCATCCAAAGTTGCTAAACATGCCTGCAACCCAGGTTAACAGTTTACTTGTTTATGGTAACACAAAGTTTTACACACAAGTGGCTCCTGGCGCTTAGCCGCACGAAGCAACTTTGTGCAATAGAAATTCAGTGAGACGCACCTGTTGGCCTGCCCTCCTTTGTTAAAACTTATACTTTCTAAGAAAGTACTTTGTGAACAGTTGTCAATAATATGGAAATGAAAAGTACTCAGAGCAAACTGAAATGCAGTGCTTACATTTCATAATATAGGGGAGATAAAATACATGAACCATACATGAAATACCTAGCACTAAAGATGTGTGTTCTTTATGTGGAGTGAATTGGTTTGACCTGCTGGTCATGCTTTGTTCTTCAGAGCCATGTGCATTTTCCCTTGGTACAAGTCGACAACAATAGTCCTTAACATGGAGGCCCAGCTGGTGGTGCTTAACATTTAAGGCAGTGCTCATCCTGCTGACAGAGGCAGCCAGACAAATGTCAGAGGTGCTGCTACTCAACTGCAGCTTTTGGAAGTCATTTATTTAAAAATCCAAGCACAAAAAACAAAACACACAGATACGGTATGTGTTTGTCACAAAATGCTTCTTTGTCTTTAACTAATCAGAACATAATTTGTTTGTAACACTGTAGAGTAATTTGAAACAATCCTAATTTTGGAGCATTGTTTTCATATAAAAAAGTAGTTTAACAGTGGAAATCTTCCTGTGATTTCTACCTTATTGGCAAAGTAATAATGTCACTTCATACCCTCATTCAATACAGGTTTATCTCTTTTAATGTAGTTACATTTTGTCATTTTTAGCCTTCATCAGTATCAAAAGGCCATACTTCTATAGTGTGTCAACCAGCGCATTTGCTCAGCCATCGGACTGAGTTCGATCTATCACTTGATGCCGCTCATTACAAGCAGGTTGATTTTCTTAGTGTGGGCTGTTGCGCTCACTGTTCTCCGCCACCTAAAGGGAGAATTACATAAGAATCCTCCGCTTTGTCAGCTCCATCCCCCGTCCACATACAACAAGCACGCTGCACTTTATTGCTCCGGATAACCTACCGAGCATCTCCGCCATCGCGAACACAGCTGACCTCCCCACTTACATTGAAGTTCCGTCAATTTACATTTTTATTCATTAGTGTCCCCAAGAACGCCAAATCCCTCCTGACTACACAATGTGACCTATGGATAGAGATGAATGAGTTTTTTTAGGATTTGCTTATTCAAGGATCAGCCCACTGCTTTATTTTGTTCTTTACTGTCCTGGATAAATCTGGTGCTTTTCTCTCCAAGAAAGAAAAAAAAAACAACAACCTGGAAAGCCCTCCTTGATCCGCCCTGTCACAGCGCGAGACAGTTTGGACCCTCTCCCATCCAACCGCAGTTTTTAAAACCGGCATTGCTTTGCACGGCTCTTCTTTTAATATGTGCCCCCTTTCTTCACACCCACGACCATTGTGTATGAAATCCTGTTTTTTTTTTTGTTTTTTTTCCTGAAAAGATTTCTGGTTGCAGCCGCAGACAATGTTCCCCCACACAAGCTGTCGTCTTTGTCATATACCCCTCCTCATCCTGCTCAGCCGGTAAAGCGGGATCTCTGGCAGCCGGCCCCGCGTGCGAGAGAGTAGCGTGTCGTACAGGTGGCGTGGCCTACCTGTCCCCCTTCCTGCATAATGTCCACTTCTTTTTTGACACTTTGTGCTTTGATGAGGGTTGGACCGGTAGCTCGGGGGAACCAGGGGAGACGGAGGGGCGGTTAAGAAGGGACAAATGTCAGGTTTGGTAGGGGGGCTGCGGGGCGTCGCCTGATAGGGTACAGTGAAGGGGAGTTGAGGCATGCTGATAAAAACAACTCACTAACAATTATACTCACCTAAAATAGCCCTTACTTAAGTATACAGCGTGCTTGCCAGTTAATTGTACACAAAAACAAAGACTTCACAAAGGACCTCCTGTAGACAATGTATTTTCTTGTATTTTGGCATCATAATTAAGTGTGACAGCTATGAATGCAACTTGGCACATATTATAGTTGTAGCCTGTCTAACTCTTTGTAATGATTATGAGTGTCAGTAATCCAAAAGTTATAATAAACTAATGAAAGTAGGAGCCTGTGCTGGATTTATAGAAACCTTAACGTGGCGGCACTGTACAACAGGGATTACATGGTTGATCACACTTGCAAAACTAACATAATAATGACGAATAATCACTCTTGAAAGCTGCATTTAACTTGATACAAATTGCATAGTCGTGTACTAATTACAGTCACAAAGAGGAATAAGCCATTTAAGTAGTTTTGCTACAGTATAGGGCTATTAAACTTGGGGAAAAAACATGTAGTTGTGATTTAGTCAGAAGTATTTTAAGTGTGCGATTAGATTTAGATGGATCAGGTTTGTAGAGCGTTGGCAGGTTTTAAACAGAACTACCCCATTTGGAGACTGTTTGCAAAGAATACCTGAAGTTTTGAATGATTTCCTACTTGCAACCATTCAATTTGATGTTGCATGTATGTTTGGGTGGCCTTACTACATAGTCATACAGTTACCTTTTGCTTTGGCCTTTACAACAGGTTCACTGTGATTGCATCACGCCCTATTTAAACATTCTCGGGTTGGCACAGAAATTTAAAATAAGCCAAAAATGTGTCCCATATTTGGTTAAAGGGAAATGTATAATCCCTCAATGCTTTGGGGATTTTTTGGAAATAGAAGAATCAGCCTTGAACAATTGACAATAGTAAATCACTGTATAGAGCAAATACACGCTTCTTTTTGTAACCTTCAAATGTAATGACAGCAGCCCTAATAATCTGACGAGATAATGCTTCTGTAGTATAAGAGGTAAAACATCGTGTACAATGTGCAGCTTTTTTTCTTTTTTTTTTTTAATCTCCCCTATAGCCTACTAGTATAATTTATGTGCAAGCGTTTTTCTCTTGGATTGTTCCTGGATTTGTTCAACTTGTTTCTTATTGATATGCTGTAGGACTAACAACCATAAAATCTACTGAGACCTCTGATCTTTACTATTGACCATTATCATTGCCAAGAGCTTTTTTTTCCCTCTCTCCCTCTCTCTTCCACTGTGGTATTTTTATGCTACAGTTGGTGAAGAACCTGTTTACATTCCGGGGTTGCCGTATAGTTCACTTCTTCTCAGCCCCGGATCCAAAGCACTGTATAGATTTCTTTGCGGTTGATGAAATTAAAAAGACAGCAGTGTGTGTGTGGCGTGCCCGGCAGCTACGCGATTTGCCTGCGAGTTCACGATACGGGTTGAGAGGGGAGTTCCTTTGGGGGGGATTAAATAGCTCCCCGTCTTCCCACCCTCCTCCTCCTGCCCTCCCTTACACTCGCAAGAACACAAACAGCTCGCAGCTCTGCACACTATTTCCCGCTGTATACAACACCACGCTGCGCCGCTCACAGGTAACAATAAGCCTGGGTCAGAGGTTAAGAGGGATTGTGGTGCTCGGATTCGTGCGGGTTCCTCTGGCAAATGCAGTGCGCCGCGGTGCCCGTGGTGTGGCTGCTGGGAGGAGCAGGAGAGAGAGTCTGAGAGGGTGAAAGACAAGCAGCTGGTTTAGTAAAGTATACTGGGGCCATCTTTTGCCAAGGACGGGATGGAAACTTCTAACTCACTCACTATTTGTGTGTGTTCCTATTATAGATAATATGGTAAAGTGTTTGTGATTGGATGAATGTTCAGGAAGGCCCTGGCATTATTCTATACAGGGCTCCAGACTCTTTGAGGTGGTTGCAACGATACGCCTACATTTTACATTTAGGTGCATCAGGACATCATTCAGGCGCACCACTTTAGAAATGTCAAAGTATTCTACGAACATGATTCATGGCCAATACTTAGCAATTTTCTCGGTTCAGTTAATCTTCTAAAACCACTCATTGTACATAATATTAAATATGTCAGTGAACATTTGTTTACATTACTCTCTAAAGGATTATTGTGTCATGATGTGAAACAAAAACTGAAAGAAAAGGCCCAAACACACGACAACACAAACAAAATATACATAATATAAACTCAGGAACCAGGGATGACAGACATAGACCGAGACAAAATGCACTGACAAAGGACAGGGGGAACACTGGGTATAAATACATGAGGGAACGAGGCCCAGGTACAACACATTAGGGCGGGGCAGGTAATCAAACAGAAAATCACATGGACAGAACTGACAAGTCAAAATAAAACAGGACATGAACAGACAAAGACCAAAAAACAAACCAAAATAAGGAAACTGAATACAGAACATGACGTATTGTTCCTAAAACATAACAATTGTTACATAATTTAATTTGAATGACTGAATTATGCTTAGGGGTAATAAAGACATGCATAAAATAAATGAAGATTAAAACTTTAATTTGTAAATTAGTTTATAGATAAAGTTTAAGAGAGTGAGATATCTGTGCTTTAAAGGGTCGCAGAGTGAGTGATCGTTTCAATAGAGGATCTTTGACGTCTTCTGCCGGAGCTGACTTTGCTTTCGTTTCACCTCTTCAATGATTGCTCAATTATTGGAGTAAATGAACGTGTGTGTGTGGATTATAACCGCTGCTTATTATAAAAAGAACTCCACTAAAACCATGAAACTGAAGTGCGGACGGTCAGTTTTTGCGTGAGCCTCGTGCAGGAGGCCGTTCCGCGCGCATTGAGGATTGGAGCAGAACGCAGCAGGATCAGAGAGAGGAGCCAGTCTGATCTTAAAATGCTATTTGAGTAAAGTCTCTGCCGTGCTGGTGCAGTGCACATCCTGGTCATTGTTGATAGTGGCATGGGCTGGCGAGGGCAGGGCGGGTGATGAGGATCTGGGCATTTGTACCGGTGAGGCAAATATTTAGTTGCACCTGACTAATTTTAGGCGCATGTGCAACCAAATTAGTCATCAGGACTTGGGTAGTTGTCATCAGGACTTATTTTTAGTTGAAGACATTTTGACTCTCGTCCAGCCATGGAACATGCCTGGATGACTAAGAGCCTACACAGATGTATTGTTTCTGTTTGCGTAAAATTATTTTAGAGACCTGTCTGTAATAGTGGTTCTCAAACTGTGGTAATGGCACAGGTGGAGGGTGGGCTGCATTATGTGGTACTCAAGTAACTAAGCAGGTCCAGTCCTCGCTTAATTTACACAATTTTATTAAAGTTTGTCTTTCTTTGTTGGATTGTGTTTCAAATAAATTTAGCTCTCTTTCACACCTGTTATTGCTCTAGGATAGGGCCCTATTCAGTCTAAAGCATGTATATTTACATTAGCACGTATTTTTCCATGGTACAAACTTATCTCAACAAAAAACAACAAAATCATGCTGCTAGTTAGTTATTTTTGTCCATTCACACCGCACCACCCTGGAGCTTTCAAACTAAACTTGGTCCAAATGCAGCATTAGCGTGCGTCTTATAAAAAGCATGCGCATACATGTGTTTTTAAGAAATGTATTAGTGATGACATCGCCAAGTCTGTCATTGTGAACCCTTAAGCGCTGCCTCCATCAGGTTGTATGAATAGGAAGGAGATTATCCAGCTAATCTCTTTATCATGCATGCTGTATACATATACTTGGGTGTGTGCCTAAAACCGCTGTCCTGATCAGTGTCATCTGCACCTTTTGCAATGTTCCCCCACTAACCCCTAGACTAATTCAGGTTAGCTCCATGCTTTCAGTGCATTATCCTTTCAATGTTAAAACCAAACCCGGTCTGCATAAATATGTAGATTTTAAAAATACATGGTTTTAATCCCCCAATGCCACAAATGTATTCAGAACAAAGGCAGTAACACGAATTAGGTTACTGTACATTTCACTCAGTGTATGCTCCAAAAGTAGGAATTAATAATGAAGATGCTTTTTGGCCTGAAATGGCTATTCAAACAATTATGTACTTAGTTTCTTCCAACAAATGCATTCGGCGTTATTGTTTTTGCCTCCATAGCAAAGCACCCAAAAGACTAAAACCTTTCATTCGCAGCAAAGGCCGCTATTGGTCACCGTCAATAAAAGCATAAAAGCATTTATTTCCCACGTTTGTCAAATTAACAGCATACTCCATCTCCCATAGGACTTGTAAGGTTCATTAACCTTTCTGTGAAGTGGGACAGGTTTCCAGCAGTTACCATAACCTCTGTCTCGCTCCCGCCTCAATTATAATAGAAGAATTAAACATCCGGCCATTCAAAACAGTAATGCGGCCTCTTAAATCCCTTTGTACCAGCTCTCAGTTGTTAATGACTAAAGACACTGCATGAACCGGAGTTATCAACACATAACTATGGACACAGGCAAATGGCCACTCTTACAGACTAATGACTAAACATGCGCGGCTTTGATGGCTGCATTTCATCTGCTCTAAAATCATTGTGTTTTCCAGCGGCGTAAATGGCCGTATTGTTGTTTTTTGAATGCAAGGGAGATCTCTTTGTCCGCAAAACTGCATTTATACCATTTTTTAAATATTTTTACCCGGTGCTAAATTGCGGTCAAAGTCAAAAGAATAACCTTGAACTAATTAACTGGTCAATTACACGCCTGTTGATCATTTTTTTAATTTTGAATAATTACATTAATTGTGTGGGCTCAGAGTTCGTTGTCTTGTCCACCTACTCTAATACCTCCTCTCCCCGAGCCCTGCAGCTTTTCATTAACTTCACGCCACCAAACTTTATATCAACACGCTTAATTTTCATATCCGCCCCCTTACATACTCCTGATCGAAATCCTTCATCAAAAATTACATCCTAATCTCTCCGTCTTCAGATCTTTTGTATGCCTTGCGATGCTTGTAGTAGGCACAAAAAAAGCAGGGATTTTCCAGTGCCACCCCCGTGAGCGAGGCAAGCCCTATACGGGGACATGTCAATGCTTTTATTTACTTGTTATGCTGATGAAGCTAACGGGGTAGGGCGAGTGGGCAGCCTTGTGCACCATCCAGGATTCCCTTCAAATGACTCAGCCAGCCCCCCACTCAATCTCACTGTTACCTTGGGAACTCTGGGCTTCCCTCAACATCACTGTAGACTCATCACTACACACACACACACACACACACACACACACACACACACATAGCAGAGACAACTGGCCTATGGGTGAAATTATCTTATTAACATGCTATGACCACTGCCCTGTTAAGCCCAATCTGCTCCGCGAGAAAAGGATGACCAGCGCAGGAAGGCCATTGTGGGAAGATGAATTTGTAATGTATGTAAATGAGATGAGTGTAAGTGGATGGTTTCTTAGTCACTGATTCGAGTAATGGCGTGCTCGGCTGCTAATGAACTGCGGCCAAAGAAGTGTAGGTTCGCCGCGCTGCATGTCAGCTGATGTCAGGATACAGTTCGGTTAACCACCGGACAGTGTGTGTTTCCAACTCACTTCATTATCAAAGCCAAATGAGTTGCTAAAACCATTAGTCCAGTGGGCTATTGCTAAGTGGGTTAATTTGTCGATGCAGTGAAGCACATCAACGATTTCTCCCCATAACTGGCCCTGAGTACAGGACCTGTTCCTTTGATCGCCATTACGCACGCCAACAGGTCTCGAGCCCAGCCTCAGTTTTACCTTTGACTGTTGCTTTATTATTGTTTAGAAATTAGAATTATTTCAGAACTTTATCTAGGCATTACCTAAATCCAGATTAGATTAGACTGTTACGTAGGCTAACAACCTGAAATGTCAAGCTCTGTTTCAATATTAAAGGCACCATACCTGATTTTTACCTAGAAGAGGAATGAAATTTGTGGAAATAATACAGTGCATTTAAATATAAAGCATTTGCGGGCTATTTTTCTGGCATTTCTGCGACAGTCATCCTTATTCCTAGCCTGCAAGTTGTGAAGTTTGCTTATAAACTCATCTCTATGAAGAATTGGAAATTTGGACACAACTATCAATTGAATTTACTCGCTCACTCTTTCATTGTTTGTAATAAAATTAAAATTTTTAGTATCCACTTTTTCTTTAAAATTAATATTTGATTAATGTAGACTTATAGTTTGCTTATATACAGTAGGTCTCCAATGTGCATGTTAATGAACACTTTTGAGACACAAATATGTCACACACCCATTCATCCTGGCCTATTGTACTTGTTTTTAGTGGTAGACAAGACCGGAACCCCCTGAAGAAACCTCCACAGGCACCGGGAGAAGACTCACCACTGAATAGCCCCACACGGCCCGGGAACCACTAACCACTGGTTCAAAGCATTGCCCACAGGCCATACAGCAGTCTTATAAGGTCAATCATCTCCAGAGTATTATCCTGATTTGATAAAATAATGCAATTTTCAAATTCATAAAAATGTTAATATTATGGGGTTTAATCCTACGGACAGTAAAGATACTGTACCTGCTCAAGTGAAGATCTAGTTTGACACCAGATTTCATACACTGCCCGGCCAAAAAACAAGTCACCACAAAATAAAATGTCACACGCACATTAGACCGCCTTTAGCTTTGATCACAGCACCATTTGCTGTGGCATTGTTTCAATGAGCTTCTGCAATGTCCAAAGATTCATTTCCATCCAGTGTGGCATTCATTTTTCACTACGATCTTGTATTGATGATGAAGAGGGTGAACACTGAGCAAAGCCTTCTCCAGCACATCCCAACCATTCTCAGTGGAGTTAAGATATGGATACTGTGGTGGACAATCCATGTGTGAAAATGACCATTCACACTCCTGAACCACTCTATCGCGATATGAGCCTGGTCCTGGGATTGTCATCTTGGAATATGCCTGTGCCATCAGAGAAGAAGAAATCCATTGATGGAATAACTCATAAATAATAATTCAGGATGTTCATGTTTCAGCTGACCTCATTCTTTGTTCATGTAGTGTTGCTGAACTTAAAACTGACAAACTGCATCAACCCCAGTTCTATTTGCTTAGTTAAATCTATCTGTCACTATCTTGGTATCAAATTTCTTTTTTTGGACAACCATAACTTGGGTAAACCGCTCCCTACTCGTTTGACATATACTCAACCTGCTGCAAAAAGATCAGTGATTGCTGACAAAGCCTCTTGAGGGGTGAGGGGCAAAACATCCCCAACACTAAAACAACCTAGTACAGATGACGGTTTAAGATCTATTGTCTATGTTTTGTTTTGATATGAGATTATTTGTTTCACTTCTTACATCATCAGTGACATCAGCTGGAGGCAGGAAGTGAGTAAGAGAAATGAGATTAAACTAAAACTAGCGATTATAAGTGTAAAACTACAACTAAAAAATGTGGTCCTGTTGTGGCTTAAGGAGCAAGAACAAGAGGAATGACATTTGAGACTATAAAATAAGGTTTTATATTTCCAACAACAGTTAGACATTTGTTTATCGTTGCTATGATAACAGCTACAATGGAAATAGATAGGGGTCTAGCTTTCCGCCTCCAGCTAAAGCCCCAAATGTTTACAAACAATGAAAGGGTCTATGGACTGAATGTTTAACCCTGAATATTCAGAGATTAACTTCAGGTCTCAATCCTGGTCATCTGTCTCCAAGTGCTCCTTTTTTACTATACTATAAATTAAAATGTTATGTATGCGCTGCAGTCATGCGACTTTTTCCTGATATGAGCACCATTTTGAGGACTTTTATCCCCTTCAAATGATGAGGATTTTGTTTTTTTGAATTGCTATGGAAACAGTCCTCGTATTTGATCACCATGGAACACATACATACAGTATGTACCTATCTGGCCTGTTGCGCCTATTTCGTTCTCCAGTATGTTGAAAAGCACAGTACCACCTGCTACACATGGCGGTCAGGGCTGGACACATTAAAACAAGGTGGTGCTGATGCAGAAGGTGAAGCGTTTTGTGCCTGAGGTGAACTGCCTCCATCTGGCCTGAGCTCCAGAGGTCACAGTCGACTCCATAGCTGTTCAGCTGCTGGAATATACGGTACTTTTTTGATAGTGAGAAGACTGAAGCCATCTGTTGAAACTGTATGTATTTGCTGCATTTGAATTAGTTTCTTGTGTGGCGAGGAACATAGGTCGAAAATACTGTATTCAAGCTTTTGTTTATGGTTTGGTAGCTTCAGGAATCGTCTCATGAGCACATTCACTGGAAGCAATGTACGTGCATCTATAGTTTCTAAAAACTGAATATATTTCGCTCCCCATTCCAAAGGTCTAGATACTCTCTGAATGTTTTGTTCACTTAAAATAGAATATTATTATTGAAACACCCAGTTTTAAGTCTGTACCAACTCAATTTTGGGCAACGTCCAATATTCCCATTACCAGAATCTTGAAATCTTTACAGAATATTATGAATGTTTCACTTTAAGGGGAGACGCTGCAGGCAAAACTCAATATTTTCAATAGATTTAGTTAGAAAATTGTAACTTCAATGGACACTTTCTCCAAATACATTTTTCTTACATTCTGGCAGCAACATCTCCACTTTGGTAGCACCCACAGCCATCAAAAGTTCCAGTCTTGTATTTAACAATAGAACAGGGGTGTCAAACTCATTTTGGGTCGTGGCCTGAAATTCACCACCGATGGCGGCTCGCGTGCCGCATATATTGTAAACAGGAAAATACTATTAACAACACTTAAACAACAAAAAATATATAAACTAATTATAATAATGAGCACTGTAATGATTCACCTTATTTGATGAACATTTCCAAATTGGACAAAGCCCTACAGGACTGTACCTTAATAAATGGTACTAATGATTTACACTTGTATTACAAGCCTCTGTCACCAGGGCCATAGCCAGGAGTTTACAAATAATTAAGTGAAAATATATTGATGTGGGGGTCTGGGTGTTCTCCCCCTGGAAATGTTTGGTAATAATAATGCATTGGTTTTATATAGTGCTTTTCTGGACTCTTAGAGGCAACTTACATGGCATTATCCATTCACTCCATGGTGGAAGTAAGCTACTATTGCAGCCACAGCTGCCCTGGGGTAAAGTGACGGAAGCCAATCTGCGCCATCGGCCCCTCTGACCACCACTAACACTAACACTAACACTCACTCACTACATTCACCCAGGCTTCCTGGCATTTCCCTGACAGTCTTCCATCCGAGTACTGACCAGGCTCTACCCTTCAGAGAACTGACCAGATCAGACATAGCAAAGGCAGTATGTCCATAAGACAGTGTCAGTGGCCTCTTCTGGACAGGTGTGGATTTCCTTCCTTTTAAAAAATTTTGGCTGCCCCCTTGATTATTTCATTAAAATTTCATAACTCCTCACAGGAACCCGGCTAGAGACTTTTTTATTTTTATTTTTTACAATTTTTACAATTGATGTGGCTTGTAGAGCAGGCTGGATGAAATCATCTCGTTTGACACCCCTGATTTAGAAGTTTGTTTTTTCAGAGGGACTTTTTGATAATCAATTCCTAGCCTGGAAGGCAAAGTTTGAATTTTTAGAGGTTTATTCAAAAACACAATTTCCAAAATAACATTAATCTTTGTAACTAATACTGTATATCAACAAAATAAAACATACATTTAATCATTGCTGAAGTTATAGTCAATTTTGGCAATTTTTGCACATAAAATGCCTTATTTTTATATGAAAACATAAAATGATTTCAATACATTTCTTCCTCATATTTATGTCAGTAATCCACATCCAAAGTTCCATATTGATATCACTCAATTTCATTTTTTCACTTATTCTCCTGCAGTGTCTCACCTTACATACAAAAACATGGGTTAATGCAATAGTATGCTCTGAATCTGAATCCCAGACTCTCCCCTTATAACCATTACAAATTCTTGCTTGTTCTCTTTTGACCAGTCTCTTCACTCAAGAAAACCAAACATGTTTAACCTGTGAGCACTTCTGGTCGGTTCACTCTGAGACACTGACTTTTAATTCACAATAACCCTGCAAATGAATGAGCTTAATTACCGAGGCGCAGATATGGGAGGCTGTCATAAGCACTTGGCTGCAGAGGAATAGGCGAGAGAGAGGGGGGGGGGAGCTGCGGCGGTGCAAGTCCAGCCTCAGAAATAGAGCTGTGAACACCATCTGTCGTGCTCTCTCTACCCGTCTGTTAGCCTGACTGCAAGTACCAGGGAGAAGGAGGCTCTCCGAAGTGCAGGAGAGAGGACGTGGGTGCTGCCTGGTGTAGGTGTGGGTGTGCAGGGCGTGGAGGAGGAGACGCAGGGCTGATGTACACGATGCATGGAGGTGCATGAGTAAGTCCTGCTGACAAAGGGAAGCTCTCTCTCCCACACAGAGATGGATGGAGGACAGGAATGATGGTGGGCCGGTGGGTATTCCTGGTGAAACCGCACCCCTGCATGCACCCACCACCTCTTTACAAACTCCTACCCGTTGGCTGTGCTCCGAGGACTCCAAACAGGAAGTGATGAAGATGAATTGTTATAAAACAAGGCTCGTCTTCCTCCCACAGGCTGAGAAGTGTTAACTAAAGACAGGGAAGCTTTCAGCGACTTTGACTTTGGTGGTACCTCACTGTATTTATCCCATTATAAAAACAATCACACATTCTAAAGTATTTATTGTTTCAGAGTTCAGGTAAATGTCAAGTGTGCACAGAACGAGACCTAGTCAAAAGATAGACATTTAGCTTAACATTTTGAATCTGGTCTCTCATATCATAAATCAATCATTAAGTGCACCTCAGTGTTGTTTACAGACATACTCACACAGTACTATGTGTATGTCCATATCTCACTTTACCTGCAAAACACCTGGAAACAAATAAATTACCTTATCTTTACAATAAGGAGTGTATTATTGTACTCCATAGAACGATATGGGGAATTGTAACCTCAGTGACCATTTTGTCAAAAGATGTTGTCACTCACATTGTGGCGACAACATCTCCACTTTAGTAGCTCCTACAAACCCCAAACTTTCCAGTCTTGTATATAACAATATTCAACATTTGATTCCTGGCCCGATTTATTGAGTTTTGAACCCACAAAAATGTGAAATTTGAATTATCACTAATAACTCCATCCATCCATCTTCTTCCGCTTATCCGTTGCCTCTTGGTCTGACCCGTCACCTTGGACCTGTTTGCCATGGGAGACCCTACCAGGAGCATAATGCCCCAGTCACAGAGCTCCTAGTATCATTCGGGTGCTCAAACTCCTCCACTACGTCACTCACTAATGACTATCTTTTTCAAAACCATATGTCCAAAATCTCCTCTGAACAAATCTTTCTATTTCTAATGCATCAACAAAACAAAACCACACGTGAACCTATATCCATTATTCAATCTGTCGGCAAAACATCGGCCTAACTTTTTTTTCTCATGTCAGTAATGAACAGCACAAGTGTCATATTGATATCACCCAGTTTAACTTTGTGCCCTGTTCACCTGCAGTGTCCCGCCTGAAAGGAGTGTGTGTAGGCTTTATATGGTAAAAGACATCACAACAGAGTGAAAAAAAAGGTGAGGCGGTGGGCGGAGAAAGACATTCAGCAAATTTTCAAAGCTGAGCCTCGAACCGTGACACTGTGACTGCACTATTGGCAAAGCCTTTTTCCAGGACATACAGTATTTGTTTATTTTTCTTTTATTATATAAAGCGTTATATGCTCATAGTTTTACTTCACATACTGCACGCAGCCCACAGAGCAGATCTGATGCTGTTTTTATCTTCATCAGTTGTGGGTCCCACACTGCCCACTTTGTGATTCACTCACTCCAACACAAGTGGGTATTCCTGAAGCGTGGCCGTTTTCTACCAAATTCTCTGTATTATTGGTTTTGCTCAACGCTGTTTGTACAATATATGCTCTGTATGTTACAAACTCTAAAACAGACTTGACAACCAACAAACCTATTTACTCTGCATAATCAAACTAGCAGCTCAGAGAAGATTGCTTAATGTAACTTAATGTGTTTGATCATTTAAACTATATTTTCACTTGTGATTGGCTTAAGATTTTTAAATGAATTTTGCTCAATTATCAGTCGATGCTCACCTATTTTAAGTTGTATCATTATTAAACTCAATTGAAGTTATTATGTTGGCTCCTGAGATGAGAGCTGGTGGACTCTCAGGTTTCTTGTCCAAGGACATGTTTCTTCCATGATGATGCCTGTCGATGTTACATTATCCACTTATTCCACTGATATAAAACTTGTCAAAACTCTCTTCACTCCTGTATATTCAAATCCATGCCCTGTGGAACAATTAGCAGCTGCCAGTCATCTTTGGTGCCAATAATGTTGAACGCTTTATGCTCCGCCTCCACGTCAGGTCCCACAGGAGGTCCCACCCACCATGTGAGAATGTCCTGTCAACGAGATGATGCACCCCATAGGTCACTCAGTGGTATTAATATATTGTGTTTGTCTATGTAAAAGTGAGCCCTCTCTCTTGTGAAGAAGACAGTGTTAAGTCTGGCCATGCTTTTAGTTTTTCTCTGAATCATTATATGCCGTTCTTTTTATCCGTGTATTACTGTATAATATTATTAGAAGGGCATGAGGTGTCTCAGAGAGAGTGTTTTTGTGATATGGGAAAATGTACCATACTCAAATGTTGACTACTTGTTGCTATGGTGATGGTTTTGGATGCTTGCGGCGGCAGGACTCTTGGTATTTCTAAATAAAGCGTCTTCTCGCTGTTAAGTGTTGAAAATACAGAAAATACTAACGGTTGAAGCTCATGTACGAGACATTGGTGCTTTCAAGAAACATAATTTATCATTTTTAAGCATTTCATCTTTCAGTCTTTTGACACAAACACAGGCCCTTTGGTAGCCCAAATATAGGCCTATGTAAGCTTAACATAATTGAACATCAACACAGCATAGCACAATGTTAAGACAAAGGCGTCACATGGGAGTATGCCTTTTATTTAGGTGAGTACTTAATACAAGTAACATTTAGCCTATTTGTCATACACAGTCTTGAATGAATTTATACTTTTCCCTTTCGTGGAAACACATCAATTACTTTGCCCAACTAAAAAAATAGTATTTAGAAAGTATTTTGTATTATGTAATTTTGAAAGTTTCCCGAGGACTGTCCTGTCCTCCTATGCAGTTCCTTCGTCTGCCTGCGGGGGGCACTTGTGCGCGCAGGAACCTCTGCAGGCCCGCAGACAGCCGTGTGTGTAGCTCCTTGATGCGTGTGATGATGGGGGACTTCCACGCTTACCTCAAGTGGGTTTTGGGCCATTTCACAGACAACATATTTAGTGGTTTTCCTCCCACTCAAAGATACAGCCTGTTGCAGCCAAGTCTATTAAACAAACATCTCTGTGTACAATTAGCAGGGCTTCCTGGGGGTGAGGGAGTTTAACCTTACTATCACTGTGTGGAAGAGGCTTATCGTGAACATATTCAGATTTGTTTTGGTAGATGTGGGTTTCTGGGCAACAAGAGGTTAAAATGCAGTCAATCATATAGAGTCATTTATTACATGTGTCTCATTTGATGTTTGAAAAATATATTGAGGGGAGATACTGAACAGTTAATAATTTGAGCTCTTTGAACTACGATACAATTTTACAGATACAGATAGAAGGGGCCGCATTTTGCTGGATAAATTCTGTATTTTGTATTGTATTATATTATTCATAGTAACCGCTATTTGAAGTGCTATCACTATCTTCTAGGGCTGTGCAAGTAATCGAAATGTAATCCAAAAAACTGTCCAGATTATCGCCATTGGACTTTTTAAATGTCAAATCCACAGCCTCCTGGTTTGGAGTTTGGCGTCAACTATGGATGATTATTGTGTGTTAAATGATTCTGACATGAGGTTTATTTCAAAGGACTATCTCTCTGGAAAATCAAGATAAATCCATATGAGAGTATTTTTGCCATATCAGATATCACCCAGTCTCGTCCATCGTACTAGAAAAGTGCATTTTCACACTTCAGTAAAGGTATAAAGCGAATTTCCACCTCCATTTAGCACATCATATGAAAAGAATGATTAGAGAAATTGACTGCTTGATTTGTTCCAGTGTGTTTCTTGCATATATAACCATTCTCCTCTTTTATACTTCTTCACAAAGACGGGTGACTGTGGCTGCCCTGTGTGTCTGTCTGTTTGACCATCTTTGTGCTCAAATTGCAGGGGGCTTCACTCGAGAAAGGACAAATTAAAGGCAACACTCTCACCGGCAAGTGTCTGTTTATCATTATGCACCTATTTTTGTTACTACTCATATCAAAAAAGCATTACTAACAATAGCTGTTTTCAGTATTATTTAGGTGGTGAGAAAAACACTGTATATATGTATCACCTTTTTCAGACCTATTACCGTCTTTGTCTTGTGCCATGCAGACTATGCCCCGCCGACACCACCAGGCAAAACTGGCTTTCACCGTTACCAGTTCCTGTTGTATGAGCAGCCGGCAGAAGCTTACCGCGGTAAACAGCCCTGTACTCTAGCATCTTAAGTTTTCATGGTTATTTTAGAAACACAATAATAGCAAAATGATCTGATTCCTCGCCTTGCTGGCATTCAAGAAACATCTTTCTACTCGTCCCTTATCCGTACAAAGAACCTGTCACCTTATTGTTATGTGAGAGGTGCCTCAGGGAAAAGATTGGTAACTTTAAAAAAAGAAGATATAGTCATAACTATTGTGTTACTTCAGAGTCTCACTGCCTCAGAGTTTCACTATTGTGGTTACGTTTAAGTTTGATCCATGTGGTTATGTGTAGCTGTTTTGCTCAGTGTGTCCACTCAGGCCTGGCACTAAGGCTACAAGATCAAATGCAATCGAAGGAAAGTTGAGTGGTGGCGCTTAGCAATTCTACAGCAAGTCTACAGTTAGTAAAGGAAGGGAAGAGATTGATGTAGAATATCCTCTGCAAACAACAAAATGTCCTCTTAAATAGGTTGTGTTCACGTTATATAATTCAATTTCATTTGGAGCAGGTGCCAATACAACTCTATGGGAGAGAAACAGTTTTTGAAAGAAATTTCCAAAAGAAAATTGACAAATGTTTTCCCAGATCATTATTTGATAGTGATTGGAGTCACAAACCTGCCATATTATTCGTATGGCTGAAAGTCCTTTCTACTGGCCAACATCATGCACACGTTTTTGAATATTGTCCCCACTTTTGGACACCTTTTATGAGAAAATGATTGCATCTTAGTTCTTATGTGCTGAACGAGAAGATGTTGAACTTACAGAGAGATTTGCAATAAGCTAAGACTAAACATCTACATTTATTTCCATACTAGTCATGTCTGATGAAGGACGCTACGGTTATGCGGATCTTTTTTCCTTTTCACATTGTTTTTGTTTTTGTCAGCATGCCAACTTCATGACTGGGATGTGATTTTCAGCTTCCCTCCACCTCGATTTTTAACTATGGGCTCTTTAGAGTGATGTCACATGAACACAATTTTCATGAAACCTGCTAACACTGTAGTTTTGACTTGACTATATACTTGACTATAAACACATTTTGAAAAGCATGTGGTTCTAGCCTTAGCTCACCAGTCCAGTCTCCTATCAGAAAAACATAGATTTAAACTTAAATTGCAAATGTAATATTATTCTATTACCGAAATTGTGCTGCTCTGCTTACTTGCTGAGTTCCCTATCATTAACCAGCATTACCCCATAGTGAGCAACAATGCTATCTGTTAAAAAGAGCAACTTGGCAGACCCATTCCATATCATTTCCATATAATTTATATCATCCTTTTAAGATGCATCTGTGTCTGTGTTGATGGACCAAGAAAGTTCCCTTGAAAGTCAGTAACATGAAGGAAGTTAAATTGAACACTGTCAACTCCCGTTAATTTCTTGTTGAATCAGCATTCAAACCATAAATACCTTCATGAATCATTTGTGGTGGTTTTTTGAGGCTTTATATTCATTCTTTGCAAATCTCTGTGTGTCTTCTTCTTAGTGTCAGTACATCATGTCTCAATGCTATATTTTTTCCTGGCTTATATCATTAACCGCTGCCATATTTGGTTTCATTCAATACAAGATTTGCGTATTATATAATATATTACTGAATACCATACACCAACGCATTGCCCTGTTTTTTCCGGTTGTGATCAACAATTGCTATTTGACATCATTGACAAATAATTACTAACATTTAAACCAAAGCTTTTTGAGTTGCTTCAAGAGGACAATTTTCTCCAATTGAACTTAACAAGGGACATGTTAATGAGGTTAGCACAGAAGGCTGCTGTGGTATTGTTAGCTCCCACGCACACCTGCACAAGTCTGGCTCACCCCTGTCTTTGTATCCTCCACCAAAGTTGAAATCCCTATCAACTGTGTCAATAATGTGCATATTTAATCCAAATCACTGATAGCATTATACACGCTACATAGTTCCGCTCTCAGAAGACATTGTTTGTTATTGTTTTGTTTGCACTTCCTGACTTTTCCTACCCCCTGAAGAAAAGTCTCTTGCAATGTGGGCAACGCTCCTCGGCGCCGTACCCCACAGGAGGCGTGTCTGTCTGTCGGTTCTAGTCGGGTCACGGGCGCTGATTTGAAAAGGAGGAAAAGGAGGTTTGAGACTTCAAGCACTGTGGACGCGGGAGAGGGGAGCTGCCAGTCTGCTCTGTTTGAAGTTTTGACAGCTATGTCAGCAAACAATCCCGGCACATTAGGCTAAACTCGGTTTGATGCCAGAAACCTGCAAAAAGTGAAGTGTCAAAAAGGTGAACTTTGGAGCTGTTCTCCCAAACTCACATTTAGAAAGTTGATGGAGTCTTGATTCATTGGTGTGCTACTCTCTGCGTCAAATCTCATTAAGCTTTTAGCGCCAAGTACATTGTGTAAGAAAGGAAGTTTGTTTTTTATGAAACTCAAATTTGCCAGAGGAAGGCCGGTGGCTGAAACGTTGCAACTCCCTCTGTAAATAAATCACTGGTGTTTGCAAGTTTGACAGTGTGCAGGTGTTTCCATATTCTCAAACCCAATATTGAAATAGCAGTTCACAAAAAGAATATGTAGGAGAAAAACGTACTTGACTAGGACAGCGTTCTTATCTAAAATGTGTAATTTAAATCATTTCTGTAAGGCAAATTATTTACAATAGTTTTATCGTTTTTTTTATTGTCGCAAAAGTAAAATGTTTCATGATCATGCTGCTCTAAAATGTACCCTAAATGGTCTAACCCACTGAAATGAGAGGATCCACCCATCCTCAATCAACTTGATGAATTCACCTCCAGATGTAGCACTTCCTTTGTTCTGTATGAAATTATCTGGTCCAGTCTCAGATAATAAAATGCTTCGTTTGATGGGAATAGCAGGCCTCATTGATTGGCCAACAGACATGCACAGCATCAGCGCACATAATGAAGAATAAATGGCCACTCATAGATTATATTGAGACCAATGAGAGACGCTACACTCATTATTTGGGCAGCTAAATTTCGAGCTGTACCTGCTACATTATTTTTGGCCTCCACTTGGCCGACAACACGATTTCCCCGCACAGACAGCAAGAGTATCTGAAGGGAATCCCTGTCTCCCCACCTCCTCCGTTAAGTATGTTCACTTATTAGCGTCTGTCCTGCCTCCATGTGGTGTGACACACAGAGCATTTCTCATAGCCCATGACGTTAATTGATGTGATTTGTGAAGGGGAAGCATTTAGTTGTGGGTGGGAGTCTCCTAATGATCCCTTTCCACTTCCACTAACACAGTCATTGATGCAATTTTATCTCAAATTTCAATGCTGCATTTCTTTTTATCTTTGGCCTCCACTTAAAGCCGTGCTAACAGATTTTTGCCATTACTGTCCTGAATGATTATTCAACAAAATGTGCCCCGTACTCCACCTTTCACAAACAACTGTACACAGCTACATCTTCTTTTTTCATTTGAAATATATGTAAAACTCAACAAACTTACGACGAGAACATTATACTAAATGCCTCTCTTAAGGACAAGTTCATAACTTTGACTACTGAGCAGGCTTGATGACAAAAAAAAAAATCCCTGTGTGATATTATCTTAAGAGCTGCTGTAGCAAGAACATTTCTCCATTGTGAGATCAATAAAGTCTTATCTTAATATTGAGCCAAGTAGATCACCCCAAAGTAGTGCCAGATGAAATAATTGTCCTAAGACCAGCTTGAGTGGTGTGTGAGTGAATGTGTTGGGTGAATTGGCCGTCTCACTGTCAGTCTACCCCAGGGCAGCATATAGCACATATACAGTTGTGCTCAAAAGTTTACATATGAATGATAACTCAAAAACCTTTATTTCACTAATGGTTAGTGGTTGCGTGAAGCCATTTATTGTCAAATTACGCTTTTCAACTAGAAACTATCAAGATTTCTTTTAGGGGGAAATTTGTCTTGGACCCACAAGCTGCCACATACAAACACTTATGACAAGACAATTCAATTCATACAGTTCTAGCCAAATGTCCCTGATCAAAAGTTTACATATTGTGCATCTTGAAACAAACCCTAGTCCTGTATTTCAGCTGAAGTGAGTTTTTCTTTGCTCCTGAACAATTTTCCTGGCAGTTGTTGAAGTTGTTGTCATGTAAATGTTAGATCAGGGACATTTGAGTAGATTCTATTTCATTATGATTTCAAAAGAGTAAACTCAGTTCTTTGGCAATAAATGGCTTCACACAACCACTAACCGTGAGTGGAAAAAAAGGTTTTTGTGTTATCATTCATATTCTATGAAAAATGTCCAAATGATTAAAAGGGTATGTAAACTTATGAGCACAACTGTATATCTTGTATCTGTATATCTCCAACATCAAGTGTGGATTACCAATAATTAATCTATGAAAAAAAGTACTTTATTAGACAATTATAGTTATTTTTAACATGAGTCTTTTTTAAGGATTTATAATAATAATGATCCCCCATTATAATACTGCTTGAACCTTCTCTAGAGGAAGGCTTGTTGTGTCAGGTGGGACAGTGCTGTCGTCAGGGGTCAGGGAGGCAGTGGCACAGGCACAGTGATAGTGTTTGGGGCTCCGCTCTTGGCTCAGTCCTCAGGGGCGTGATCAGAGGAGGGAATCCCGGCGCTCTGGCTCAGGGAGGCTGTCCCTGATTGAGCCTGCCCCAGTGCCAGGGTGCGGGTGGCTGGGCGGAGGGCAGGCGTGGGCATGTAGACCCTCATGATACTTGTCAGCCACTTGGCAAGCTCTCAATATGTGCTGCCACTGTTCAGTCCCGGCGAGTCCGTTTGTGGAGGGAAACAGTGTTACAATCGGGGTTATGTTAGTGCTAGTGCAGCCTACACACACACACATGCACTCACACACACCCCTCTGACCCCCAGTGCATCCAATAAACACCACAAGAACAGTTAGAGTTTTTCAAAATGAAAAAAAATAACAAACTCGTCTGGATGTTTCCCAGGCACTTTTTGCTGTTAAGTTCCACAATAGCAGAAGTACACTCGGCGCAGCTCACGTTGTGCGAATGAATGGATCACAGTGGAGTTAGCTGCACGTTGCTCATCTTGCCTCCTGGAGCCCCTACTGCCAGCTCAGCACACTCCACAGTAATTGAAGCCATTTGCAATGTTGCAGTGTGGTAATGGGCAGATCCATGTCTACCACCCACCCACAACCTCTACCATTAATCAGAGCAGCGTGGAGTCACACAGCCACGATTTGGTTGCTACAGCAAGGCCTGAGCTCCAGCCAGAAGTCGATGCCTCAGAGCAGCACTTTCACATTTCAAATTTTTTGGCTGCTCATTTTGTTTTTTACCCTTCCTCATCAGGTAAAAGTTTTTAGTGTACTCACATAAACTTTAGTCTGCTAAATATATAGGTCTATTAGTGGCAGTTTGAGGTACATTTATTGACTGTTTTTAAGAAGAAAGTATCTATCTACACAACATAACATTCTTTTTTAAATATTTGACTTCAGCATGGCTCACAATGACCCAGTGGATAAGAGATGACCTTTCCATCTATTCTTAATGTCTACCCAAACTCCATCCCCTTTAAAACACTTTAACCACTTAATCTTTTAGGTTTCCAAAGTGACCAACCATTTTCAAATCGCAAGTGTGATCATGCTTCATTTATTTTGCACAGAGGATGCATGCTTGACGCCTTTGGATATCTGAGTTCCTCCCACTATGTGCATATGTGTGTAACCTGCCCTGTAGTGCGTGTTTGACAGTGGATGCTTATCTGTCTGCGTATGTCCCCTTGTTAGCCCTACAACTATCTGGCCTCTGCCCAAAATCCATCCCACCTAAGGCCTATAGTTTCTGGGATAGGATCCAGCCACCTGCGAGCCCTAGAGAAGAGCATCAGATCATGAATGCATAAATTTCCCAAATGCGTTTATTTATACTGTTTTCCTTGCTGCACATATTTCTCCTAGCCATGCCAATAATCCCTCATAAGTAAAGTATATATGCAGTGTGACAGCCACTAAGAATGCACTCCCAATATATCCCTCTATGTGTGCCATATTTCTTAAGGACTGCCTCTCCGGAGTGACAACGTTATTGACAATGTGAGCTGCTAAAATGACAGCAGGCTGTGAGCAGCGATCGGCAGCCAAAATCCCTGTGACACCCTTCGCCGACCCAGGTCCTATCACAACAAGCATCTGCCCTGTGAATTATATAACATGCTGAACTTGCACATGGCAAGTCTCTTTAATGTCACGTCTCACCAAATAAAAAGTATACAAATCTTGCATCTGATGGTTTCGGTGAACATGTTGCCTTCACTACGAAACATGGCTTTGTTGTTTTTCCCTTTATTTAAACTGCTCCACTTCCATTCCATTTTAAGAAGCCTGCATAGATTATAATAAAGGCCAGGAGCTGCTAATGCTTTGTTCTAGAGTGATAGAAATAGTGGTTCGATCGTAGTTACTATCTTGTGATTAACATGCTCATATTGTTGAAGATGCTGCTACGTTCACAGGGGCACCACCCACACTCCCGCACGCAGCATTACTGTGTCACCTCAAAGCAGCACCAGACACACAGGAGCACTGGAAACTTAAGGCCAGGCAGGAAGAATTCACTATCACTATCTGTCTTTCCATGGTCCAGCAGATGGGAGAGGCAGAAGTACTACAAACAGACTATTTTAGGGACACTTGTGAGTCTTTGTGGATTATCTGTAGACCATTAGATACCAGGAATGTCTTATTTTGAGTCAAAGATTGCGTTGCATTGCGTAACGTATTATTATGTAGTGTTGTGGCAGAGTGGTTAACAATCCTGCCTAAGTAGTAAATTTATCTTATCAAAGAAGCTGTGGAATTAATCGCCACTTCAGGAAATAAGTGTACAAAGACTCTCTCTTTCTGAGCTCTCAAATGAGGAATGGCTTGTACTTAGAGCATTCCAGGGTCAATTGTTTTAGGGTTTCTGCATTCTACATTCTAATTCCATTCTAATTTGGTCCATGCCTGATACAGCATGTTGGCACCCACAATTGATTGATTAGTTATTGGCCCCTTACGGAGAAATTTGTCTTGGACGATCCAGGGCAGGAACAGACAATAGACATCACATGAAACAACACACACACCCACACTCACCACAACTGTGTGACAGAGTTCACGACAACCTCATACATTACCGTACATAACCACAAACCAACTGGACTGCAGTTCACTTCCTGATGTTAAAGGCCCCAAAAATAGTTATACCCAATGACATTGCAAGTCAAGATTCAAATGCCATAAACACAAAAGCATTCTCTGCCCTCATAGGAATGAATAAAAATATATTCAAAAAGAAATGTCTTGATACACATAAATTTAAAGCATTTAAATCCAAAAAGCTTCAAGTAGTATGATTACTTTCTCTAAAGTCCTGTCAAATGCGCCTCACTGGTGGAGTGGGGGATCTGGAGGTGGTACATTACCCTCAACTTCACCTATGACCAAGAGGTCACCGGGGTCACGCTCTGTCTCGTAGTAGGGTCACCTAACTCCATTGCCCCGACATGATTATGAGAGCACCCTGCAGCTCGTCCCCACTATCCCACTTCCGTCTGCTCATCTCTCGAGTTATTATTCACCCAATTGTCCACCTGAGCCGGGACCTGACCCGACCCCTGTCTGCTGGCCCTCATTCAAGTATGTGTTACCCTGCTAAGATGAATAGGTAAATACCCTTCTCATGTCTGTAGCTTATCACCTCTGATGGACAAATATCAACATGAACGACAACAGATTTTTACTTTGAGTTAATAAATAAATAATTATATGAACAAGTGGCTGAGAAACTAATAAAACAATGCTACAGTATCCAGTATGCTCATATTTACTTATCAATATCTAGAAATGCATAATCTTTATCCCCTCAACAAAACTCTGGGGTGAAGAAAATACAGTTATTATCCAAGAGTATTTGATTTCCAGTTTTCCATTTCATATAGTCCTCCAACTTATCCAGAGTGGGGTTTGTAGCCATATAGGCCTCGTTTTACTGAAATGCAAATGAATTGACTGCCGCTGTTCTGAGAGGTGAGTGCAGAATGCGCTCTCTCTCTCTCCACGCTCGTCTCCTGGACTGAGCCGGAGGACACAGAAGTGGCTCCCTGATGGTAAAAACAGCCTGGGCTCGGACCTGTGGAGCTGCTGCTGTGAGGGGTCAAATGCAGTCATGTTTCTCTCCTCGCTGCGGGACCGCTCTCTCTCTGCACATTTGGAGCGCTTCAACTCCTGGCTACGATATCCCAGAGCAGCTGCTAATGGCATTGTTTCACATAAGGAAATAGCAGAATGTTAGGTATTGACTTTATTATCATGCGATGTCCAAATCCGACTTCCTTTCAGATTTTTCTACCAAATCGTTTACCTTCCAGAGTGCAGTCGTTTATTTTAAACCAGAGGCTGCAGCTTTATTTGCAATTGTCAAATAACTGCAATAATTTATGCAGTCATTTAGACCTTGGGCCTTTTATTTATATTCAAAGTACCCCCTTCCTCAACGGTTTTGATGATTAATTAGAAAGTGACTGACTAAAACTCCTATTTATCAGTAAAAAGGCGACTAAATATTCTCAAACTCCCACTCTTTACAGTTAAGTGCTTTAAATAGCTTTTCTTTGAACATAATAATCAAAAATACAATTCAATTTGATCTTATTTTGTATCTGAAATTATTCCAAGTACCCCCCTCTAAGCTCTCGCGTACCCCCAAGGGTCCTGGTACCCCTGCTTGGGAAACACTGGTTTAGACCACTCCAAACAAAATGCAGGTAATTCTTATATTAGTTTAACATACAGTATTTCAATATTCTCAATACCCATAAGACATGACATTATACAGTGAGTCCAATAAGTGTTTGATCCCCCTGTGATTTTGCAAGTTCTCCCACTTAGAAATCATGGAGGGGTCTAAAATCATCGGGGAATTGCATCGTTGGTGCAATTCCTCTGTGAGAAGAATCTAAAAAAGAAAATCTGGAAATCATATTGTATGATTTATTAACAATATTTTTGTATATTACTGAGTCAAATAAGTATTTGATCCCTTGAGTCAAACAATTTTAATATTTGGTACAGAAGCCTTTGTTAACAATTACATAGGTCAAACGGTTCCTGTAGTTCTTCACCAGGTTTGCACACACTGCAGCAGGGATTTTGGCCCACTCCTCCATACAGATCTGTCAGGTTTCGGTGCTGTCGCTGAGCAACATGGAGTTTCAGCTCCCTC
>OMNZ01102497.1:0-16029 GCA_900303255.1 Lesueurigobius sanzi | reverse complement strand
TTTATTCTATTCATTGCAAAGAAGAGGAATGCAAAGAACATTATATTGGAGAGACTAAACAATTATTAAAAACCAGGCTTGGCCAACACAGAAGAGGGAATTCCAGCGGGAATGGCCCTCAGTCGGCTGTACATCTGCATCTGAAAGCCAACAAACATTCATTTGAGGACAGTGAGGTCAGGGTCTTATCGAAAGAAAGTAAATACTTGGAGAGAGGAGTCAAAGAAGCCATTTTTGTTAAAAAAGAAAATCCAGCCATAAACCGCAATGGAGGCCTGCGCTACCAGCTGGATTCCATTTATGAAGCTTACTGAGACCAAAACCAAATGGCCATAACAACCTCAGAGCGAAACCTACTCGTTGTCATGTAAATGAGCCTGTACTCCTGGGAGCAGCAGGGCCATAAGCAGTATCAACGACTTAGAGAGTAGCTCAGGGAGACAATGGACCCTCGTTAAGTACTTTACCTTTAGCACTAAGAGAGGAGGGCCTAGAGGCTGACTCCTCCTGCTGGTTCACTAGCTTTATAAACCCACAGCGTGCTCCAGACCTTCAGTAGCTGATGACGATCTTTGGAGTAAGATCGAAACGTCCTACATTTCAACTACAGAGTACAGATGAAGACTGAAGAATTTCTGCCTACGATGGACAACTCCTGTACGACTGAGAACCTACACAAAAAAAAAAAAAATTCATAGAGACATAATCACTTACTTTTTGTTGTCAGTCTAATTGTCTGTGAGGAACTCTAAAGGACCAAAGCTGATGGATATATTTACACAGCAATTTGTTGTAAATGTTACATGTTTCACCAATAACAGAAATCAAAGCCAGTATCAGCTCAAGTCAGACCTGCAGTTTGACCAGAAACACAAATTTGGTTAGTATGTGGCTAAGGTGGAAGGTGGATTATGCGACTTGTAAAGGAACTGAAATTCACATTCTAAAACCAAAATATATGCTTTGACTTTCTTATCAGACCTGACAAAGTTCATTTTTTCAAGTATTTCAATATAATTGAGTTAAAGTTGTAATCAAGATTTGTTATCTTGTGTTTTATTCGTTTTGTTGAGGAAAATAAACTCACCTTTATCTATAATTTGTTTGGTAACTTTGCTTTTATTTTTTTTATGCATCAAAATGAACATCTGTAGATTTCAGTCATAGGTTTAATCACCATTAACTAATTTTTATTTAGCTTTAGTCCAATTTGACAGAGCAAAAACTATCACTTTGACCTCCAGCCAAAATAAATAAAAATAAAACAAAGCTTGCGCTCTCCTCATAGACTGCCCTCCCCTGAATGAAAAGTTGTTTGTTTGTTTGTTTTTTTAACTTTGTGATGTCACTTCCTTTCCCTCTGAAATGTGTTCCATTTGCTGTTCTGTTTGGACCAAGGCAGGACTTGCCTTGGATTTGGAGAAAGTGACTTTGGCAGCAAGGTTCGATTGAGAAACGCCAGACGGGCGCAGTTTGACAGCCTCCTGCAGAGGTGCATGATGGTTAGATTTCTGTCTTGCTCTGATGTCACGGGCACGTAGGCGCACGTAGGCGCTCGTGAGACCCCAACGATAGCAGCCGTTTGGGTCAGCCTCTGCATTTCCCCAGGAGCAACTGCAGAGGCTACATGGCCCAGTGCATGATGGGACACCGCTCTGTCAAAGGCACACGCACAGGTGATTGGACATGAGTCTGTTGTGATCAGAAACGTGGTCCTTGTCGTTCGGCTGGATCAGCCATACCCAAAGTGCGGCCCGGGGGCCAAATGCGGCCCTCAGACCAATTTTTGGTGGCCCAAAATCTTCTTGTTGAATTGGCACATGTCGTCAGAGATGATATTTTTCTGCAAGTTTAACATGTTTTCTGCACAATTAAAGCCTCATAATTGTGAGACAGGTTCCAGACTAACTAAAGGTCTGGGGGGGGGGGGCACAGATCAGTGGACTGTGCTGGCCACTGATCTGTGGCCCTCCACGCTGTACCCACTTCAATATGTGGCCCTCGATGAAAAAAGTTTGGACACCCCTGGGCTGGATCCTCCTCTCTCCTCAGAGCTGTCTACGTTAGATCTGGACAAGTAGCCAGCTTTAGATATGACTCAAACTATTGAAGTTTTCCACTGTCCCTTAATGAACACCATGATCGATGCTTTCCAGTTCAAACGTTTGATTTAGAGGTAATATTGTATCTTGCAAACGTAATAGGAGCGTTGCTCTGGTCATAATGTACAATATTGTGGCTTAAATGTAAAGGAAACAGAGCAGAGACTTTGCAAAGAGTTTTATACAACTTAAAACATGAAATGCACGTGATATGTGACGAGACCCTATATGTGCGCGGCACTATATAATACACACCTAGGTTAACAGGTCATGTTTTAGTGGTACTTTCAAGAAACTACACGCAAAGGTGTTTAGGACAGGGGTGCCCAAAGAAGAGGGCCAAATGCAATACGGTTTCACATGTAAAGACCAAATTTATAAACAGATCTTTTAATATCCTTTAGGGTTTCTGTGGGGCATTAAGAAGTATTAAGTCATTAATAACTTGTGCCAAAAAAAAATAAGGCCTTAACTGTCATTAAATAGAAACTGGCATTAACTCAAACGTTCTTGGAAAATAATGAAACTGTTCAATTAATGTAACAGCAGTTTGTCGAACATACAAAAATAGTGTCTAGATCGCAGTTTTGGTAGAAATCATACTGCATTTCTGGCCAAAAGTTGTTTATCAAATATAAAAATATTGAATACACACCAATTTGTGGCAATAAATTTAACTTGCTACCTGTAACTGCTTAAGTCAAATTAATCAACAGAACTACTTACAAATGTACCATCTCAAGGGCCAAATCAGACCCTGACGGTCCGAACATGGCCACCCCTGCTCTAGGGGGACCTCTAGGGGAGGAAAAAAAAAAAAAAAAAAGTTCATTTCATTAAACAATTATGCAGACCAAACAACTCCTTTGTTGCCAGCCATTTATTTCAATAAAGGGGCAGGAAGGCAGAATTCATTTACTTTCCTCATTTGTTACAGAACATGTGACGAACAGAGGAGTTGACAGACATTTTGTGGACAGACAGCCTTTATTCCATTCTTTCTTAGGAAACATTAAATAGAACTATATACGAACAGACAGGTTTAATTTGTATTTTGACATGTTTTGCAAACCAAGTGCTCCTAAACCATTTCCGGGAGAGATTTTACTTTGATCTTTACGAGTGCTCCTCAGCCAGTTTCTCAGCCTTCTGGACAACTTCTTCAATGGGGCCAACCATGTAGAAGGCCTGTTCTGGCAATGCATCGTACTCACCTATTTGGGAAAACAAATAATTTATTATGAACCAATGAATGGGACTACAATGCACATTCCATTTTTGCCTACCGCCAAGGATGGACTGGAAGCCCTTGATGGTCTCCTTCAGAGGAACCAACTTTCCCATGTGTCCAGTGAAGACTTCAGCTACCTGGAAGGGCTGCGACAAGAAACGCTGGATCTTACGGGCACGAGACACGATCAGTTTGTCCTCCTCAGACAATTCATCCATTCCCAGAATGGCAATGATGTCCTGTAGGGATTTGTAATCCTAAAAACATAAAATTTACCATTAGGAAAAAAATTTAAACCATAAATAAAGTCAAAGCCTGTGTGCACTTTGTCAACAAACCTGAAGGATTTTCTGCACACCACGGGCAACGTCGTAGTGTTCAGCACCCACAATGTTGGGGTCCATAATACGGGAGGTGGAGTCCAAGGGGTCCACAGCGGGATAGATGCCCAGCTCAGCGATGGCACGAGACAACACAGTGGTGGCATCCAAGTGAGCGAAGGTTGTGGCAGGAGCAGGGTCAGTCAAGTCATCAGCAGGCACATAGATAGCCTTTGGGGGTAAAGTAATCATTGCTTAATCTTGTTTAAAGAGTTAAAGGTTTACATTATCGTTTACCTGCACAGATGTAATTGAACCCTTCTTGGTGGTGGTGATTCTCTCCTGCATGGTACCCATGTCAGTGGCCAAAGTTGGCTGATAACCCACAGCAGATGGGATACGACCCAGGAGGGCAGACACCTGAATGTAATAATCATAGTCAATATAATATAACAAAATAAATATAGCCTCAAGGCTGAGGACGCAGCAATGTGTTTTTCCTCTGTATATCTGCATACAACCGATATACAGTAGTTGCGCAAGTGTTTTAGACAATTTAACATCAACTTTGAACTGATGCATTACAAACAGGTTACAGCATTTCCATAAATATGCGGACAGACTAAAGACAATTCAAAAGCATCCCAACTCTTAAAAAAAAAAAAAAAGAAAGAGGAAAAAGAAGATTCAAACTAGGTACTGCACATCGATATTTGGCGTAAAAGTCTGAAAGTTGTGTTTTGGTTATTAATTCAGTATCAGATATGAGTAGATGATCTAGTTGGTACATATGTTTTCTTTGATTGGCACATCTCTGATCCAGTGTTGTGCATTTCTACTTCTAGGTAGGTCCTTAGGCATCCTGACCTCAGAGCCAGCCTGTGTGAAGCGGAAGATGTTGTCAATGAACAGCAGCACATCTTGACCTTCTTGATCACGGAAATACTCTGCCACAGTCAGACCAGTGAGAGCCACTCTGGCACGGGCACCTGGGGGCTCGTTCATCTGTCCGTACACCAGCGCCACCTACCATTACAGGTGCCATTAGAAAAAGTTTATATACACAATACTTTCAAGCTTAAAAACAGTTTGACAAACCTTGGAGGTAGTGTCTTTCAGGTTAATGACACCGGATTCAATCATTTCATGGTACAAGTCATTTCCCTCACGGGTTCGCTCTCCAACACCAGCAAACACAGAGTAACCACCGTGGGCCTTAGCCACATTGTTGATCAGCTCCATAATCAACACGGTCTTGCCGACACCAGCACCCCCAAACAGACCTGGGAAGCATATCAAGCAAATGTATAAATAAATGCCATAAGATAGTTTTTTTTATTGATCTCACAATGGAGAACTTCATTTGTCACAACAGCTCTTAGGACAGTATCACACAGGGGGGTGCATAAAGTCAGGAAAGTGTCATCAAAGAAGCAAAACAACAGGTAATAGTAATAATAAAATAGAATAAAGATAGTCTCTTAGCGTCTCTCTGTAAATAAACTGTACAAACATCTCTTAAGCACTAAATAGATAAAATAAAGAGGAGTTTGTTATTCTTTGACCTCCTGACATACCAATTTTTCCTCCCTTGGCATAAGGAGCGAGCAGGTCCACAACCTTAATGCCAGTGACCAGAATTTCCTGCTCCACACTCATGTCTGTGAATTCAGGAGCCTCTGCGTGAATTGGTGCAGTCCTTAAATAAAGAAAAGAGCAAAAATGCTGTAAATGGTGACTCGTTCTGTAAATAATAGCAGTTTGTCCACTTTGATATGAACTTACTGCTTTGTTGTGATGGGACCTCTCTCATCAATGGGCTCGCCGATTACATTCATGATTCTGCCCAAGGTCTCAGGGCCGACAGGGATTCTAATAGGAGCACCGGTGTCCAGTACTTGCTGCCCACGGACCAAACCTTCAGTACCATCCATAGCAATGGTTCGCACGGTGTTCTCCCCTAGACGCAGAAAAAAGAACATTGAGTACATTTGCACAAGCTTAAAATGTAAACTCAATGTTTAATTTAAAAATCACCCACCAAGATGCTGTGCCACCTCCAAGACGAGCCTGGAGTCACGGCCAGCCACCTCCAGGGCGTTGAGGATGGGAGGAAGGCTCTCATCGAACTGGACGTCGACCACGGCTCCAATGACAGCTACAATCTTCCCACCCGCAGTAGCTGCAGCGGCGGCAGGTGCAACATAGTTTCGGCCTAAAAAGAAATTCATATTGTAAGAACTTTGAAGAATGATCAGGTCCCATCGTCCGAGCACGATCATGTGAACACATAAGTCCTACAAGACATGACAGCAACACAGCAAGTCAAATGAATGAAGCCTATATGAGCTAATAATGCTAACGCAAAGCTGTCAAGGGGCACGTCGTTTCAGAGGGATCACGGCGAAGTCGTGTCTTACGACAGGCCGATTAACAAGTGAATACACTTCAATGGAGAGCTCAACAGTAACTAAACACAATACTGACAGATCCTTAACTTGGCGATCCAGGCAGCAGACCAACATGGCCTCACGACATTACAAAGGTCATTTCTTCCAACACATTTGCAACACAAATGAGACCGTATTGCCATCGTTGTACCAATATGGTTGGGTGTAAATACATATTTGCACTTGAATAACACACATTCATAGCATTAATAACATTTAAGAAGACATCTGAACCTAAAGGCCTACCCCACCGGCAGACATTCAGCGTGGAGGTGACTTGCTAGCATCAGCCAACATTAGCATAGCTGCAACTTTCTGCAGTCTCTGACGCTTCTCACCGCACATAATTTAACAAAAACAATAAACACGCTTGACATACGTGAGAGGACAGCCGGGGATCCAGTAAGAGCTTTCAGGGGCTGGACCCCAGGCTTGAGAGCCTGCAGAGCCCCGGTGCAGCAGCGTCCCACAGCTCCTAACATGGTCAAAATGGCTGAAGGTGGAAAGAGACAGCGGAACTCGCCGCTTTATAATGAATGAGGGCATACACCAACTGCGCATGCGTCCCATACATGTCCTGTGGAGCATGCGCAGAACGGCCCTCGCTGACACTCTGCCCTCTGTCCAAATACACATTACAGTAGTGCTCATGCACCATGTAAATATGTTTTGAATAATAATGAATTGAGAAATGTTTTACCTGATCATTATTTGATAGTGATTGGATTAACAAACCTGCCATATAATTATTATGGCTGAAAGTCCTTTCTACTGGCAACTTCATGTGCATGTTTTGACAATATTCTCACCACTTTTGGACACCTTTATTATTAAGTTCATAATATAAGATAATACTTTATTTTCTCACAATGGAAAAAAAAAAATCACTATGTGCTGAAGACATACTTTGTGCAGTTGTTGTTTCAGGTGGATTGATTTGGCCCTGGAATTACAGAGAAATTGGCATTAAACTAAAACAAGACATTTTCACAGAATTGTCAGTTGCCCTCCACCTCAATATTAAACTATAGGCTCTTTGAATGTTGTGACATCACATGAGCGCAGCGTATTCGTCGTGATAGTTCTGTAATTTACCTTTTTGGCACCAGGGGGAGCTGTTGATAAACAAAACGACCCATACTAGTAATTCTCTCGTTCCTATGCTTCCCTGTTAATTTTGCTAAATCAAGAAAGGTACTCGAACATTTAATTCTATTAAAATCACTTTTCACTCTTGTTTTCAATATTTTAGTAATTTCTGCTAAATGCATGACAGACTTTATTGGTCCACGAGGCACGAGGGGAATTGCGTTAAGTTAAAATAGTAAAATAAAGAACAACAACAAATTAATAAAATGTGACGATGCATATCTGGGAACATGTACACATTTACAGTTTAAAATACAAAGATAAAATACAAAAAAATAGAACGATAGATCGTGAATTTTCAATATACATTATATACGAAGCAGATACACATGAAGTCAGTGTAAATGCACAGTGCACAGTGAGCAATGGCATGACGGTCAAAGTTCCAGTGAGCGGTGAGTTATTGTACACCAGTATAGAGAATGCTTTGTATTGTATTGTAATATACTACACATACTGTAAGTTAAAAAACGACGTGTCTTTCAAAATGACGTCATGCGGGTGAACGATGGCTGTGCTATTGTGTTGCATAGTTTTTGTGGTGAATACACAAGTTGCTGTTGCTGCCAACAGTATTTTCTTGTTTAATGTTTTGAATACTTAATTCTTTTGTCAAGTGTCAACGACCTAATTGCTGAGTCTGTATGTTTTAGGTTTTGTATATGTTTTGTTGCTGTGGACACTGATGAGACTGGAGCAAGGGGAGAAGGGGCCAGATGCAGCTTGTACAGTATGTCTCCAATACAAGCAAGGTCAGTGGAAAGAAAATCACAGCACTGATCACTCCATGTCTTTGCCAAGTCATCTGCAGTAACCTTCCCTGTTTTATATGTAGCTACATTTTTCTACAATGTACGTATGAAGTATTACAGTACAGGCCTACTGCTCAGACGGGTACAAAACCTGTTGAGGCATAAAAATGTGTGTCTTGGATGGGTTTTATTCATCTGACAAAGCATCAGCAGCCACAGATCAGCCACAGCCTCCTGCTGCTGTAAGTGTATGTTTAAGTAACACACATTAGCTTGTAAAAACAGCGGTTACTCCAAATGTCACAGGAAAGACACCTGCGGGGGTTGGAAAATCAAAGCATTATCATAAAAATCCGCCAATCCATGTTTCTCCTCTAACCTCATGCCACACACATTTCTGAAGAAAATATTCAAGCTCTCTGTGTAAACATGCCCTGCCATGACATCTGACCTTTGTGGTCTGCTCATCTGTGCAGCCTACTGCACAGCTTCTTGTGCTGTCATCATTCAGGGAAGATACACAACATTTTCAGTTCAAATCCTTCCTACTTGTAGCATTTTAAAGAATCCTTTCTTGCCATGTATTACTCACAACTATCCACGCATAACATGCAGTTGTTGTGAGTATTAATGATTAACGACTGGGGGTCTCGTTCAGAAGTGCATTCTTGAGTGGCAGCTTATCTATTCCTCCTTTGCTTTGATCAATATAATAGCCAGTAAATACATTTTTGTCGTTCCTGCTGTGATCAGTCTCAGGTTTTAAACGATTACGGTCATGTTAGTATAGCAACATTTGCAATACAATAGAATAAGCATAGTTTTCAGTTACAAAATTAAAAAAATGATAGTCCCTATATTGAAGTGCTTTGCCCATTTGATTTTTCTATTTACTCTTTGTAACGTCGAATCAAACTGGCAGGTCAGAGACAGGCTCTTACTGTGTGATTTTACAATGTGAAAATAAACACATTTTCTTTTCATCGCCATCGGAATCATGTTTACAGTGAATCACACGTCGACATAACAAATGACTGTGTTTTTACAGGTGAATCCTGGAATGCTGTTTTTGCAAGGTGTTCAGCCTACAGCAAAAATATGACATTTCCTTCAGCTTTGAATTATTGTGAGGTGAGGTTTCTAAATGTTAGGCAACCCTCATATGCAAAAAATCTGTATATATAAAAAGTTACCAAGCAACCAATTGATTTTGTTTATATCTTTTGATTAAAAATGACATGTAGTACTATGAAAAAAATGTAAAGGTAGCGTCATAACTCAAAGGCTTCTCCTTGACATGGGGGTTTCTGAAGAGTGTGGATGTCTGCCCCCCCCCCCTCCCTGCGCTGGAAAGGGTGTGCGTCTCAAAGAGGGCTGGCCTGGCTTCATTTACAGTGCCCCAGAATGGCTCATGTCTGAGGCAGGCTCCTAAGATCCAGACAAAAGTTTGGGCAACACACTTTTGCAGTCGGTGTCCCTGCTCGACACCTGCAGACTCCCAGACCCATCTCCACATCCGTCATCAGGACCTTTAAGTCATGGACACATAGGATATACAGCCGACTCCACACTGCAGCTGCTCCGCTTGATCTCTATGAAGAACACTTTTGCACTTTTCAAGAACTGAAATCACTGAAAACTCAAGTCAGCATTATTGTAAGTTCTGCATGCTTCCTGGCTAAGCCCCTCAAGGGAGAGCCTGTTACAGCTTGTTGTGGATTTGTGGAAGTATTATTTGTGAGTAGATCTTTGATTCTATCTCCTTTTTTTCTGCCTCTGCTCTTGAACAGTCATCATGGGCCCCTCTCTGCACTGGCTCCTGCTCCTTTGGGGACTTCACGTTCTGTTGGCACAAGATTATGACAGAGACTATGAAGAAGAAATAGTGCCCACCAGAAAGAAGAACAACCAAGTCTACTCACCTACTTCTCTTGGCCAGAATGGTAAAGGTAAGTTGTCCCATCTCTGCTGCCGTCACAGATGTCACAGATTTAGAGATGAGGGATGCTCTTGAGGCTCACTTACCCTTCTATCGGTGTGACAACAGCGATGCTACAGGTGGAGAAAACTAGAACATGCTCCTCAGCAAGGACATTGTGCTGGAGGACGCAGTAGATGGATCATGTCCCTCAGCCATCCATCTGCTGAGTGACCGGTGTATCGTCTGTTATCCAAATGTTTTATTTGCGCAGAATTCACTTTTCCCAGGCGCATTCTCACACTGACATATTCCCCAGAAGATGAATGTGATTTATCCTGAGCCTTTATTAGATCTGTGACCTCCTTCTGTTGTTGAAGGTTGCCTCTGTGAGTTGAGTTACTTTTATTTCTCTTTATTATTATATGTCACATCCATGAACTTATCACACTATTCCTTGCGCAGGCATCAGACTATAGAGTCTCGATGTTTAATAAATCTTCTTTGGCCTCCACAGATAAAAGTGTCACTCTGGCTCTCGCAATTCACTTAGCCATGATGAGTTCTTTATATTTGACCGGATATGAAAGCAATGGACAATAAATCTTGGCTACAGGAAATGTATAGGGCAAGTGTGCTTTATGTAGCAGCAGAATGATAAAGAAAAATGTCTTGTGGGTTGGTTTCAGATATTTTGGAGTGTATAAATAATCTTCCTTTCTAGCACTTGCTGATGAAGACTGCGGTTTGGAGATTGCCTTCCTGATCGACAGCTCGGAGAGTGCCAAAGACAACCACGCCCAGGAGAAGCGCTTCGCCTCGGACGTGATGGACCGGCTGCAGGCGGCTCGTCTGCAGACAGGTCGCGGCCTGGTGTCTCGCGCTGCTCTCCTCCAGTACAGCAGTCACGTGATCATAGAGCAGACCTTCAAACAGTGGAGAGGCATCCAGGATTTCAAAGCCCGAATCGCGCCCATCGTCTACATCGGCCATGGCACTTACACCACGTACGCCATCACAAACCTCACCCGAATTTACCTGGAAGAGTCCCAGCCCAGAAGCATCAAGGTGGCCGTGCTGCTCTTTGATGGCATCTCCCATCCGAGAAACCCAGATATATTCTCAGCCGTGGCGGACGCCAAGAACCAGGGAGTGCGTTTCTTCGCCATCGGCATCACCCCTGAGGCCAACGAACCCACTAACATCGCCCAGCTCAGGCTGATAGCCAATTCCCCTGCCTCCCGCTACCTGCACAATCTCCAGGACAGAGCCATTGTGGACAAAGTCATCAAGGAGATTGTAAGTGGATTTAACTCTACATGTTGTATTTCAGATGGCAAAATTAGAGATAGTGTCAGTAATTTCATAAGTAAGTAAACTTTATTTTGATAGCACTTGGCACTGACATAAGACAATAATTATCTGTTGCCTCCAAACTGCTGTTCTTTAATAACTAGTTAAGAACATAGGAGCTGCAACAAGTTTCTTCAGTCTTATCTCAAATGTTAATGTTCCTGGACATGTTTGTGCATACTAAGCCAAATTTAAAACCTAGATCACGATTCGCAAAATTTCAATCTTTGACACGCCAATAAAATCACAATTAGATATTTAGACCTAGCTCCAAAGTTGATTTAAATGATGTCTGTGGGGATGACATTTAAAAGTTTGTGCATCCAATTACATTCCGTATAAAGTTTGCAGATTCTGAAATGGCTCCAGACCTGCTCAGACCTGCAAAGACCTTTTCAAAATCCTTAGCATTTCTTTGGCTTGGAGGTCCTTTCTGATTGCAATTATGATTATATGGTAGCTGATTGATACCCAAGGGCATTGTTGCATCAGATGAAGGCTTTTCTACAATCAGCACTTTCTCTGTGGGGTCTCCGCTATCATATTGCACCTCTGCATTACACCTGCTGCCTGCTACCATAGTAACAGATCATACGGTAAAAAGTACCACTGAGCTCATATTTAGGAAAAAAACACAACCCTTGTGTTCAATTATATCTTCTGTTCAGAGTTTCTTATATAAACCGCTGATGCATTTCCACTTAATTAGAACATGTGCGGCACAGGAACTTCCTGAAGTCGCAACCAGACTATTGACTGAAACATATGCTCCACATTAAGCCCCTTTGTGGGAAAAAAGTGGCAGCAGGAACCAAGTATATGCACGCCACATCATTCAAGCAAACCCACTTCAAAAGCCCACTCAGGTACTGCACTGTCTAAATACGATACAGAAAGTGTTGTCGTCGCACCGATGTGGCTCTAGCATAGGGTGACCAGATTTTTCACATTAAAAACTGCGACAAAAATTTTTTTTCATGTTTTTTCAGCATTTTTCTCACGTTTTTTCTCAAATATTTTTTTTTTTTTTGTAAATTTTTACAGGGTTCTTTTTGTCATTTTTTCATAATTTTGGTGGTCTTTTTTTGGTCATTTTTTTCCATTTTTCATCATTTTTTTGTATTTTTTCTTCCTTTTTTGTCATTTTTTCTCACATTTTTATTGCTTTTTTTCTCAAATTTTTTCATAATTTTCATAATGTTTTCTTATTTTTTTGCAATTTTTCTTTCTGCATTTTCTACATTTTTTGTCTTTGGCTCACAAGTCATAAAGTATCAAGTGAATATCCGGCTTTGGACATGGCACTGGTGAAAACCTGGGACAACTGGGGCAGAGGTTGGTGTAAAACTGGGACAAATGAATGGTTTCAGAAAAATTCACAGGGACATGGGACAGAGGGCTCCAAACTGGGACTGTCGCGGGTAAACTGGGACATCTGGTCACCCTACGTCTCGCAGCATATCGAGCATCTGTATGTCATAAGCATGTTTCGGCTCTGGGGCCATCTTTCATCTTCACCGTGCCTCTCCTTTCAACTGCCTTCTCGGAGACGGCGTATCTCTCTGCTACCTGGAGATGCTGCTGCTGCTGCTGCTATTCCCGAACAATGCATGTGGTTTGCGTTTGGCCTCCCATCTGACCCCTCGTATAGAGAGTGTGGTCAGCTTTCATGCGATGAGAAACCAGAGGCGGAGAATGCAGCTCTATGAAAAGACGCGAGCGCTGTTTAGAGGAGTGAGTCAAGTCTCTCGCGCACAAACAGGTGGAGGGTCATTTGACAAAACCCATCACGGAATCATGGAAGGAGAGAGAGAGAGAGAGAGAGAGCTGTGAGAGGGAGGTGTGTAGGATTTCAGTGGAATCCAATGATGCGATATTTAAGAAAGAATTGATATTTGCGTTGGGAAAGCATTGGGCTGTGTAAGCGATGGTGTATTGAGCTAGTTTCCTTGTAAATTGTTGTTGTCAACTGTCTTGGTGAAAAACAAGTTGGAAGCGTGTTAAGTACCAGGGCGTGAATGTGTTTAATCTTACTGTAAAGTTTTATATGTGAGCTCTAATTCTTTTATTTGTGCACCAGTGTTAGCCAAATGAGGAAGAATAGCTCTGGCGGCTACATAGTCAGCCTATTAATGAGGCCTATAGATTTCCACATGGCCTTTTAAATTAACATATGGATTTAATGTAACTAGTTTCCTGTTTTTTGTTTTGCAGACAACGCTGGCAGATGAAGGGGTGAGTCTCATTTACACTTTTTTGTCCGTCGTCTCGGTGTCCCATGTGTAACCACTGCTTCCTCATGTGTGCAGTGCCCGTTAGCTCTGAGTCAGTGTGCGTGTGACAAGGGCGAGAGGGGGCCCGCCGGCTCCCCCGTAAGTATTTTCCATTCCACTTCGACTCATTTTTTACTAAACCACTGTTTTGTTCCTAAAAGACAATTGCTTCTAAACTGACTCCATTTGAAGGGTTGCTGACAGCTCCACAGCTGACAAAGCCACCCTCGTCCATAACAGTCTGCGAAATTGCCGGGTTTTAAGAGGGTTTAGTAAATTGTGTGGTTTTCTTGAAGGGCCGTTCAACCCGGCAGCAGTACGAGTACAGAGAATGCCTTACATTCCTATAGACTTTATTGAGAACATGCCTAAACAGAAAGGAGGAAATAAGTGAAATCTTGTTGGAAGAATTTACCCACTTTGGGAATGTCTGAGGACACAAGGCATCAGATCTATCGAGCACAACTCTCTTCATGTTGTGATGCAGAGTCTGTCCTATTATTAACAAGGTCAGCCGCAATTAGACTCAGTGGTTTAGCTTTGATGTACATTCACAGGAAGAGAACAAAAGCTGGATCACATCACAGACACCAGTTAGACTTGGCTGCGGTGTGCACCAGAGCAGAACAGAGATATTTGTGTGATAAGAAGTTGTACTCACGAACATGACTGCAGCCAGACATGCAGTGCTACAGTCCTCATAAGTTCACGTCTGAGTCATTCTGGAGCACACTGCTGCCTGTGTTCATGATGCAGTTCAAACATGTTTCTGCTTCAGGGCAAGAAGGGTCGTCCTGGCGAGGATGGGAGCCCCGGGCCAAAAGGACACAAGGTACCTCACATTTATCTATGCTTTCTTTATTATTACTTCTCTGCTCTTATTTTGGAAATGCTGAGCTGGCACATAGCCTTAATGAAAGTGTCCTCCCCCAGGGTGAGAGTGGACTCGGCGGTCTTCCAGGTCGAGAAGGAGCAGAGGTGAGTGCATGATGGGAAGTTAATTGCTTTGTGTTTGGTAAATTGCAATTGTTGCGCTATATGAGCATTAAGAGGATAAGCAGTCTCTTTATGTTGTCTGTGTGACACTGTTTTGGTTTTCTCTCCCCATGACTTCGCTGTGTTTTGTGTGCTCAGGGAAAACCAGGATACAAGGGCGAGAAGGTAGTATGGATTATCTGCACCTACAGCTCCTTTTGGAAAACACTTATTTCAGGGACTTAGATATATCAAGTAGTAAGTTTCACCTTTTAAATAGCTCTCCCTCTGTATGTGAAGTACATCTACATCGGAATGCTCTGCCCTAAATCCCATGTTATTGGACAAGTTTAGCAAATACCCAACATGGATTCTAGTCGAAACCTGTCGCTTCATGGAAACTGTACTCTGTCATTAAAGTGATTACAGAAAGTCATTACACTGTTGTTTTTGTCTCTTACAGGGAGAAAGAGGTGAATGCGGCGTACCTGGAATTAAAGGAGACAGAGTATGTTGATCATTTTTTGTGGTAATTATCTTGTCAGCAGCTGAGAGTGCGCAAGAGAGAAATTTGAATATTCACCATGTATTCAATTTTTAACGCAGAGAGTTGTGCAACATACTGTAAATCTTTTAACAGCTTAAAGATTCAGTGTATATTGTGCAATTGATATCCTTGGGGTAGAGGTTTTGGTAGATGAGTTGCCAGCTTTGATGAGTCGAACATACATTTACATAAAACTAATGTTCGAACCGTTCTTCTTCTAGGGTCCTGAGGGCACTGTTGGGCCTAGAGGGAACCGTGGTCTGCAGGTAAGATTCATTGTTTTAATAAGACGCACATATTATAATTACTAATTTATTAACTATGAACTGTACTGTTTTTTCCTATTTGGACTAGGGTTTGTCTGGCCCACCTGGTGACCTGGGCCCTGAAGGTCCAATGGGCAAAAAAGTAAGTAATATCGTTTTGTGAAATTATTTGTGATATTTAAACTTCAAAAACAGTGTTAAATGATCGTGGGCAAAGATTCTTCAGTCTTCAGCTGTACTCTGTAGTTGAAGCGTAGTTCGTTTCGCTCTTCATCCAAAGAACTTCGTCAGCAAATGAGCAGACTGACACACTTGTGGGTCTTTAAAGAAGAAACCAGTAGGAGGAGTTGACCTCTAAGTCCCTAAAGGTTGGAAAACATCTTGGCCTATAGACCCTTTCATTGTTTGTAAATATTCTGGGCTTAGCTGGAGGCGGAAATCTAGATCCCTATCTATTTCCATTGTAGCTGTTGTCATAGTAACAATAAACAAATGTCTAACTGTTGTTGTAAATATCAGATAAAACTTTATTTTATCGTCTCAAATGTCATTCCACTTGTTCTTGCACCTTTAGCCACAACAGGACGACATTTTTTTGTTGTAGTTTTACACTTATAATCACTAGTTTTAGTTTAATCTTATTTCTCTTGCTCACTTCCTGCCTCCAGCTGATGTCACTGATGATGTAAGCAG
>OMNZ01102489.1:0-16330 GCA_900303255.1 Lesueurigobius sanzi | reverse complement strand
CCCTAGTATGGCAAAATGTCAAAAAGTTGAAGGAGTGCAGATATTTATGCAACCCACTGTACAGATACAGTGTTTTACGCAGCAAAATATTCCAAAGTTGCAAATTAGTGACAGCTGATGTGGAATTATCTATTTCTGTTATTTGCTACTTCACGAGGAGGAAAAAAGCCTTTTTGCAGGAAATGTGTGTGTTTTTTTCAGGCGGAAATTAGAAAAACCTCATTTTATTGTCAAGCAACCTCATTTATTATTATTTCACTTCCACCGTCATCCTAAGCTCTACCAAATGTTTGGACACCAAGATTAGCCTTGTACACCTGTGATGTAAATAAATGATTTTTGGAGAAAAAGGCCTCAGGCTTAAGAGGAGAGAAAATTGTCCAAAGGTTTTGCTGCAGTGTCTCCCCGAAACTGTTTATTCATTACCGGTACTTTTCTTTTTATTGAACTTTGACTCAGTTTTAGGTGATATTGGTTTCAACAACTTAAACTTGTGTTATTTTAATCGATCTTGGACTTATTGAAAACTTGTGTTCGGATTGGGCTTGCGTTAGTCCCAACTAAAGGTGGCCACACACTAGAGGATTTTTAATCTTTTGAGACTAAAGATCTGCGCAAAGACAACACACACTTAAGGACAGACATGAGGACACACACACACACACACACACACACACACACACACACACACACACACACACACACACACACGGAGTCCCACAGAACATGCCATGAGAGAAAGTTTTCATTGAGCCACGCCTCCCAAGACTAAAAATCTGGCTAAAAATCGTCTAGTGTGTGTCCAGCTTAACTCAAACTGTAAAGACTGGAGCATTTGTGACTTGACTACAACTCGTGTAGCCGAGAAAATGTTTTGCTAATGTGGTTTGGAAATGTTGCAGGTTTCTGAATTTAAAGATGAAGTCGATGGTGTTCGAGGACTCAGTTTTTGAGGAGTGCTACTTTGAGGACATCACATCCACCCACACCACCTTCAAGGACTGCACCTTCATCGCCAGCTTATTCTACAACACAGGTACAACTGTACACTCATCAGATATATCAACAGCAATTGACTATGCACAACGTTTTAGTCAAGCTAGCACTAGCTCCATGAGCAACACCTTCATTTCCGGTTCCGGACGCTGTCAGTGCACATGCGCTACTTTCTTTTTCCCCTTCCTTTCCCTCCCAGATCTAAAATAGGGCCAAATAAGTTGCGGTACCATTTCTTATTTAGCAATGTATGAGTTACACCCACAACTGCATGGGTAAGTAGGCTATGCTAATGCTATGCTATGCTAAGGTGGTGCAGTGTAGTTTAGTCTTGAAATGTTTCTTTCTAGTCAAGATTTTGTCAAATGTTCCTCTCTTTTTGCTTCAGTCTAGTTTTAGTCAATAGAAAATTCATCGCCTTTACATTTCTATTATTATATATAACATATTTAATGATATTTTGTGCTTCATGGAGCTTCTCTCAAACGAACAAAGCACAGATCTGTTCCTTTGGCAATGATCTTAAATTATATGAGGCTCTTTAAAAACGGTGTCACTCAAGTTCTACATTATAGCCATCATTTTTCCCCACAAACTACTTTTAATTTCATGTTAGTCTAATTTTAATCAGCAAAAATATTACTTTGGCTACAATATGATGGACAATTTCAGTCTTCAAAAGAGTGAAGTTACTGTTAATTGCAGTGTGTCAAATTTCAGCCAGAATGAAATATTGAAATTGCTATTGGCTTATTATGTGGGCAGCTTTGTTCATTCTGGCATCTAAAATCTGCGGATGAGTTGGCTTATATATAAAATGGCTTGTTTTCTGTAAAATTATGACACAATAATGTAAAGATTGTTTTCGGATTCTGCATATGAGTGATGTAGGTGCATTGTGGAACTTTTTGTGCGAAAAAACAAACAAATAAACAAAAAACCTTGAGTATTTGCCCGTTTAGTGACCCAGTGGTCGAGGGTTGAATATTTTTTTAGGGTGACTGGTAGGATTTCACTGCGTTGCCATGGAGATAGTACCACCAGCAGAGAAAACCCCACAAAAAAAAGATCTTGGGGCCACTGTGATGAAAGGTAAAGGCCACTGCGTCACTAAAAGGTCAAATATGCCCTGATTTCAAGTTTTTTACAAGGTCCTGTAAGTGTTTAGATCTGATATTGGCTACATGTGGAATTGCCTGGGTTTGGATGGTTTTATCCGGTTCTGCAGCCGTGTTTCTGCCTGAAGTGTAAACCACAGTGAGGTGGAAACAACGGCTCGGCTCAAGAGCTTCCACTGCAACATCTGTTTGCCGTCTCCATGGCGACGCCTCATCAAGTGTCACCGTGGCGACGTAAACAAACCCGGCGCAAATCCGGCGGAGGTGTCTCGGCGAAACATCAGATGTGAGAACAAGTCTGCCGAATAATTAAATCGAGAAAAGATGAGCAGACCTGAGATAGTCACATCTGTATTTTTGGTCACACAGTCAAAGGATCTACCTGCTGGTTATTTCTATTTTCAGATCAATTTTCAGTCAGTGAGGGACGATCGTGTGTTAAGTCACAGCTGATGCTCATTGAATTTATAATTGCCCACAGAGTTCTATGGAGAAATGTTAGTTACTGTATATGTTAAGAGCAAACTGGCCCAAAGCCAGAAAATTTAAAGAAAAAAAAATGACCCTTTTAATATAAATATATTTTGAATACTTCTGGACTTCCTCTAACTCCTTCCTGTCTCTTCCTCAGACTTGTTCAAATACAGGTTTGTCAACTGTAAGCTCGTGAACAGCTCTTTTATTCACAACAAAGAGGGCTGCATGCTGGACTTCAGTGACGACTTCAACAATGCCTACATGATTTATTTTGTCAACTTCCTTGGCACTCTGGCCGTGTTGCCTGGCAACATTGTCTCCGCTCTTTTAATGGACAAAATTGGCCGTTTAAGGATGCTTGGTGGGTATCCGTGTTCAGACAGCTCCATGCATTTGCAGATGAAGGCAGAGATGGGTTTATGTTAATTGTCTGTCTTCACACAGCGGGGTCCAGTGTCATCTCTTGTGTCAGCTGTTTCTTCCTCATGTTTGGGAACACAGAGTCAGGGATGATCGCCCTCTTGTGTCTGTTCGGAGGCATTAGCATCGCCTCCTGGAACGCCCTGGACGTCATCACAGTGGAGCTGTACCCCTCAGATAAAAGGTAAGAGGCCCCACGTCCACAGTTCATGCTTGAACAATCCGAATTTTAATAGACTAAATTATTATTATTTTATTATTTTAAGGCATAGCAGGTTTGATTTGCTTGGTCTTCCGTATTTTCTTCAAACTAGTGCAATAGCATTGTACAGCCTATAATTTAATAGCTTGCTTTCACATAATTCTATTTCCGTTGGAGGTCAGGTGCCAATACAACTCTCTGGGAGACAAACAGGTTTTGGAAGAAATGTCCAAAAAGAAGATCTCTAAATGATTTTGCTGATCAGTGTTTGATAGTGACTCACAAACCTGCTTCCTTTCTACAAGCCAACATCATTTTTAATATTATAGATATAATATCTCCTCTTTTGGACATTTTTATTTCATGTGGATTCTATTCTGATTATGATGTGGATTGGCCCAGGAATTACAGAGAAACTAAGACTAGAAATCTGCATTTGGCAGTTATCATTATTACCAGCATAGAATTCCCTCCTCAATTGAAACTATGTTGTCACTTGAGTAACCTATTCCCAATCATGCTTAATGCCCTCTAGTGGCGGCAAAGTGATGGTGCTATAAACATAAAGGGCTCATCTGCAAACCCAATTCAGCATCAAATTACAATTAGAATTTCCTATTACAAAAAAAAAAAACAATTTCACACGTAGTACTGTAACAGCGGAGACTTTCCAAGCCCAGCCACAATCATTATGGGCCTGTTGCAGGGTTCAGTGATAAATTGTTTCCCTCCTCAGCTTCTGGCACCGGGATAAAGCTATTAAAGCTGTGGCCAATAAAAGTGATATTGATTTTTGAGTGTAACTTTTAGGTCTTTGTGTATTTCCCATTCAAAGCATTTAACAGTTTCCTGACTATTGCTTCTGATGCACTTTTATATTTGGACTTTTGGATGATTGATAAACACAACTGAAATCATTTTGTGAAGGTTTTTATTCAACCTAACATTACACCAACTTTAATGTAACTTGTTTGGAAATGTATTTATTTATTTAATATTACATAAGGCAGAAAGAACTCACTTTTTGAATAACTATATATAGACAATTTCACGTGGCATCACAACATACTAAAGAGCCTATAGCAGGGGGTCAGACTCATTTTGGGTCGGGCAGACATTCACCTACGATGACGGCTCGTGGGCTGCATATATTGCAAAGAGGACTATTCCCCCAGGACATTTTGTATTACACAGATGTAATTTAGTGCAATCTGGTGTATTTTAGATCCATATTCTATTTTACACAATGACGATAAAAACATTAAATGCAAACCTTTTACCAGTAACAGAACACCTTCTGTTTTTGTAGCTTTTATAATCAATCAATCAATCTTTATTTATAAATCACTTTTCATACAAGGTAAAGTGCTTTACAGATTAAAAACACATTAAAACAGATCATTCAATGGCACAGTAATAATAATAATGCATTTAGTTTTTTTAGACACTTTACATGGCATTATTCATTCACTCCATACTCGCTGGTGGTAAACTACTATTGTAGCCACAGCTGCCCAGGGGTAGACAGACAGAAGGGAGGCTGCCAATCTGTGCCATCGACCCCTCTAACCACCATCAACACTCACTCACTCACTCCATTCACCCAGGCTTCCTGGCCTTGCCCATATGATCTCCCATCCAAGTAATGACCAGGACCTGCCCTGCTTAGAACTGACGGGATCGGGCAGAGCAAATGCGGTATGGTCATAAGACAGTGCCCTCTGCTGGACAGGTGTGGTATTCCTTCCCTTTTTAAATGTTGGCTCCCCCTAGCGGCTGGATTGAGCATTTTGATTATTTCTTTAAAATGTCATCCCTCACAGGAACGGCCTAAAGGCTTGTTCAGAAATGTACAAGGGCCTTATGTTTGACACCCCTGGCCTTAGTCTAAAACAGCATCTGAATATTCTGTGCTGGTAACTATGGTAACTGTCAAAATGCAGATTTGTAGTCTTACTTTATTGCTAATTTCTCTGTAATTCCTGGGTCAATCCACATGAAACAAAAATGAAGTTCAGTGTTCAGTGCGCATACTGAACTAAAGTCTAATTATTTCTTCATAAAGGTGTCCAAAAGTGGTGACAGTATTCAAAAACATGTGCATCGTTGATCAGTAGAAAGGATTTTCAGTCATAAGAATAATATGGCAGGTTTGTGAAACCAGTCACTGCCAAATAATGATCAAGAACAACATGTGTCAATTTTATTTTTGGAAATCTCTTTCAAAAACTGTTTCCCTCCCATAAAGTTGGTTTGGCTCCTGCTCACACTGAAATAGAATTCTATAACGTGACCTTTTACACTACATCTATTTTAAGAAGAATGGACATAGACATCCATGCTTTGTCCACATAAAGAAGTTGGTAAAGTTTAATTCATTGGTAAATAAAGACTTACCGAATTATTGCTTAGTTTAATGGCGTAATTGAACAGAATGTGAATCCCTACTTTTGTGTGCGCAGGACCACAGCGTTTGGCTTCTTGAACGCTCTCTGTAAACTGGCCGCCGTTTTGGGCATCAGCATTTTCCAGTCGTTCGTGGGCATCACCAAAGCCGTGCCCATCCTGTTCGCGGCTGGTGCGCTCGCGGCCGGCAGCTTCCTCGCCACAAAGCTACCTGAAACGAGAGGCCAGGTGTTGCAGTAGAAAAAAACAACGAAAACAAAAAAAAACAAGTGGAGCCCCCTACTGGATGGGCTCTATAACAGCTACTACAGCCTTTGGACATCTGACAGAGCTGCCCCATCACCGAAACAGAGCAAGAAGACTGCCACCTCCCATTGTAAGCCCCAGAATCCTTTGAAATGTACATCCTTTCGTTTCCCTGTAGAGATTATTTCGAGAAAGCGCACACACCTACGCCCCACATGAAGACTTTATTGTAGCCGCGCAAACGCTTCGAGGCCAGATATCACGTGCTGCTTCAATAAACTGTTCATTTCTGGGAGCTGTGTCGATAAATGTTGTAGAAGTTGGGACTAACTCACAGGGTTATTAAGATATGACCGCGATGCTATGTTTCCTACCTGTTTACAGAGCTGCTCTTAGTTGTAAAGTTGTTTGTTGAATTTATGTTAAGATGAAAGTTTGGGGTGAGACTAGTTAGGGCATCCTCGCGACTGTTTACCACTGACTAATAAGTTTACATAGCACTATTGAGACATTCCACATAGGCTCGATATATTAAGAAATTAGGATTATATTTAACTATTACATGGCCTGGTCCCTTGTGTGTATATTTCTAATGTTTACATCAGCCTAAAACCTCAAAGATTAATTTCACAGGATTCTCTGTCCTAAATGGGAACTAGTTTGTGTTAAGTGTGGTCAACTGTTGTCTCTTCCTCCTGTTGTCTAAAGCTGTGGCAGTGTGATATATCTATGTAGGACTGTGTTGGAGGTGTTATTGGATGATGTAAGAATGGATAAATACCTAAATGTGTGTCTGGTTCGGCTCTGGCTGAGTCCTAAATGTCCTCATTCATATCCCCACGACAATGTACGCATTTGGCCATTATAATGGAATAGACAACAGCCATTATAATGCTGATATAAAGACAAAAACTCACTAAGCAACTGTAGCTTGTTAGCTCTCACTGAGGCTAACCTAAGCTAAGCCCATAGCGCTAAGCCATCAATGCTAACTAGCCAACATTTTTAACAGCGCTTAAAAATGTTTCAAAAGTTGCAACAGTTGTAGCTCGTTAGCTCACTCAGGTGTATCAAAATGTTGACATTATGTTGACACAGCCATGCTAGTTAGCAAAAAGTCATTTTGGAACAATTATACCAAGTAATTTAAGATATTTTAGCCTTAATATTGTGTGCAAGTTTCACCCACAAGTTTGGTTTGTACGTTTCCACAACATCAAAATATTACAATGATGTATTAGATAAACTGACGTTGATGTTATTTGAATTATAATTTATGCTAATAATTTATATAATTTATTATCTTTTGTAATTTTATATCCACTTTGTTATGAAATGTAATGGCACATTCCATAAAAAGGCCCTTCATTTCTTATTGTTGGCAATTTACCCAAGCACAAATGAAACCAAAACGAGGAGCTCTAAAAAGAGTCCTCTTAATCTGACAGGTAGCACAAACAATAGGCTCCATCGCCTGTATCTTCTGAAGGATATAACGAAGGGCTGATTGTGGAGCATCACTAAAGTCAAAGGAGAAATCTGACATTTGTTCCAATTGGGCCACAGTTTTGTCGGTGCCATTGTTTATACATATCACGACTTCGGTATCATTTCTCCAAAGGCGGACATCAATTTGTGTGCTGACAATCAATGTTTGTGAGCGCCACCTGTTGTTCAGATGCTGTATGAATGTAGTGTGCGGTCTGAAGACGTTCTTCTGCGTGTGTGTGTGTGTGTGTGTGTGTGCGCGCGCGTGTGTGCACGTGTGTTCCTGTGTGCGTGTATTTACAACAGACTCGCAAGAGATTTTGTCTCCATTTTACAAAGTTATTTAGACCTGTAACACAATAAAGAAACCTACATCCTTATGACTTAAATAGATTCTCCTTAGTTCACACAAGATAGAGGTTGTGAGCCGTGTTTAGCGGTGGGTTTACTCATTAGACAAAAGAAAAGGAGGCCATTTTCCTCAGCGTTGTTTGAATATTTTTACATACATATTTTTTACTAGTATTCATAGCTGAGTAGACTAGGGTGACCAGATGTCCCAGTTTGCCCGGGACAGTCCCAGTTTTGAGCCAAAAACATGAATTTGTCCCAGGTGTCCTAATTTTTGGCCAGCACTTGAAAATGAATGTCTTTGGGCTATACAAATGTTGAAAAGGAAAGAAAGAGATAAGAAACAATAAAAAAAAAAAAGATCAGCATGTCAATGCTGATTGGTGCATGCCATAAGACGATTGTCGATAGTTTGGAGAGACATACACCAAAAAAAGTGTAGAAGTTAAATTCATGCTTGTTCCATTCTTAAAGGCAGTCCAAACACTCAAAATCAGCATAAATATGATCTGACAAGGTGTAAGAATGTTCTATAGTAGAAAAAAATGAGTTTTAAATAAGACAAAATACTTCAAATGTCCCCGAATTAAAAAAACATTTTACCATTTAGCGTGGGAAACAGTCTAGATTCAGCTGGCCCTACAACAAAATCCCAAATTCTCCCCAGTTAAGTTCTCAGACATACAGGAGTTGAAGTGTAGGACTTTTCGTTCTTCATCCAAAGAGCTTCGTCAGCACTAAGCAAACTTGGACGGCAGTGGATCCTATAAACTCCTACTGGTCTTTATAGGATCCACTGGCGTCCAAGTTTGCTCAGTGCTGACGATGCTCTTTGGATGGAGCGCGAGACGTCCTACACTACGCTACAGAGCACAGATGACGACTGAAGACTCTTTGCCTCCCAGTTTTTTAGTTGGAACATCTGGTCACCCTAGAGTCGACTTAAGAGAAGGCCCATCATCGTCAATATGGATAGAAGATGGAATGCAACGCTAGCTCAGCACTCCCCTTTTTCCCCACGAGCACCACAGGTCTAGAATACTTTTGTAAAACTAACCAAATCTCAGCTACTGTTTTGTCCAACCTCTTCCTCCGTGTCTTTGTGACCAACTCTCTGCACACATCGACTGCGTGGGGATCCAATGTACGTCCAGTAATTGCTTGTTTGTGCCAATACCAAACAAGCATATTGCTAATGTCCTCTTCTCTGATGTCTGAATGCCTTGAGCAGCGCGTCTGTAACTCAAAAGTACTCCGTCGCATATTTTTGTACTCTCTCTGTTGCCGTATTCCCGGAACGCGGCTTTGTTCGTTTCGTTGGGGGACCACGGATCTCGAGGGGAAACGCAATATATGCAGTGTCAAATTGTGTCCGTTCGTCATGATCGACTTGGGTGCTCTTTGGCGGATCACATCGTCTCGTCCCGTTTGAAGACAGCGGGCCGCAAGTCGTGCTTTTGAACGCGCCCGCTTCCCCTCTGTTGTACAAAGAAACAGGACAAAAACCCCAGTTCAAAACTCGGCCCCCTTTTTGAACCTTCTGTACTCTGATTGTGACGCATGTTTGTACTTGTATTGTCTGACTTCTTCTTGGACGTCCTGTATGCCAGCCGTTTTTGTCTAAAAAGCAAAGAACTCGTGTTTTTCATTGTTGTATGACGACATAGATATGTTGCTTGCAGTGATTGTTCTTAATCAAAAGTGGGTTTTAAAATTTGGTGAAAAAGTATGTGTACTGAAAGTTAGTGGTGACTGTGCTCCTTGTCAACCCCGGACCCAAATACTATAAATATATATATACTTATAAATATATATGCTTGAAGTTATATGAGGAGGATCTAAAAACGTGCAATTCTGTCTCTTAAAAGGAGACGGTCACAAAATGTGGGGGAAGTTGCAGCAATAAACGCTTTCCCTTTTAATGTAGAGATGTAAGACAAGGGGCAGATTGAACTGAGCGTCTTCGGATTAAAGCTCTTGTCCAAAATGTCAAAGTTTACTCTTAAATGTGACTTGTGTAAAGTTTCACTCTATATAAATAGATGTATAGACTATCAAATGGTAAATGGTTTTGGTTTCTGTAACGATGGCAGTGACGTAATTAAACACCAGCCTGCAGAAGACGTCCCGTTGCATCGTGGGACAGGAGACTGTAGGGGCGGAACCCCCGTCCCGTATAAATCCTTCAAAAATAAAAAACTTCAAGTGTGGATCCTTCACTGTCGTTGGACTGGCGTTAACGACTGCAGTTCCTTTAGTTTGACTCAAACCTGTTTATTGAGCTCACTTCAGAAATCAGTGTACCGTGTTAGACATGTAGATGTTTGTATGTAAAATATGGCAATTGTGGAACAAAAGATCAAGGAATTTTTTTCCAAAAAAGCTCAATATGGCACAGATCTATTGTGTATCGTCTTTGTGTTTCGTAAATGAAGACTAAACATCTTGGTACTTTCAGTATTTATTACTTGGATATTGACTTTATTTTAGTGATGCTGAAAAGGTGCTGTATTATTTTCTGTGAGTTGTTCATTATGCTGGGGTTGGCATTTGGTGCCATTTATCAAGTTCTATGAAGAAAACTATAAACCATATGGAAATAAAATTCAAACTACGTCTGCAACAAATTTGCACTCTCATTTTTAGACGTTAAAGTTTAGACCAGCTTTAGTAAGGCAAGTTTATTGTATAGTAACACAATCTAACATTTTATTTAAAACTACAATCAATCGTTCAAATGCTGGGTGTTAGCTACATGATTGGGAAACAAGCGTAAAGAGAAATGCCACAGTGGTTCTTCCGGTTCCTGGCCATCTTGACGTAGCCGGCGTCTCCATATTTTGTGCCCCAGCTGTTAAAAGGAAATCAGTTTTGTCAATTTCAATTCAGCCAATTTTGCTTGAATTTAAAAAAAAGGTGAGACGCTGCAGGTGAACGGGGAACAGAATTGAACTGAGAGATGTCCGTTTGAAATTTGCCGAATATTGCCATTGACATAAATAAGAAATGTATGGCCCCGTCATTTCATGTTTTCACCTAAAAGCAAAAACTGAAAAATTGCCTATATTTTCAGCCACGAAATCTACAGTATATAATGAATTGAGCCAGGTTTTAATGTAGGGGAGTTTGGGGTAAGTTGAGCCATATTTTGATTTAGTTTATTAGTTTATTTGACAGGGACAATGTGCAAAAACATTAACCTGGCAACTAAGATATCTTCTGCTTGGGATTTATAACTACACTGAGTGAAAGACCGAATATTAAAAGTACATTTGTGAACTATATCAAAGAAATAGTAGCCAGTTGAGTCTTTTAAAGCGAGCAAAATAAAGAGCAAATTGGCCCAACTTACCCCATGGGTGGGGCAAGTTCGTACAACATTTATTCAACACTGTCTGAATTAAAATTAAATTTCTTTTAAGAAAGGATTTTTACTTCCAAAAGCCACATGAAGAAAATAATAGAACAGTAAGGGTTGTGTTAATTAAAGCTCCTGAAACCTATGACTACTTTGCACTCATAAAAGTGACTTCTTTTTGACAATAAAACTTCAAAATACAAGCGTGATCCACGGCTCAACTTGCCCCATCCTACACTTTCAACTTGCAATGGCCAAGTGTGCCAATTAGACATACTGTACGTTCAGGACTTGAAGGTTTTCATGATAACAGCTCCATGTATCCACTATTTCATGCTTGTCATGGATTACAAAAAACCTTTACCGAATTGATACAATGAAGGTCGAAAGAAATTCCCCTTTGGAAGTTGAAATTAAAGTTTTTTTCAGAGCATGTGCATCTGTGTCTTAACTGGAATCTCTTGTAGCAGAAAGGAAGTAATAAAAGAGGTCACCAATACATTGCAGTATTTCACTGCGCTCTCAATTCAAAAGCCATATCCAGGAGGTGGGCTCAACTTACCCCTAGGCTCAACTACAGAGCTCTAGTTTTTTAATAAACTAATTAGTGAATAAATATTGTAAATATTCAAATTTCACCTAGTTTTTCAGGGTTCAAAATTAACCCCTTAAACCCCAGTGCCAAATTTGGGTCCTGTAGGGTATAAGAGGTTAACCCCTCAAACCCCAGCGTGCCAAATTTGGGTCCTGTAGGGTATAAGAGGTTAACCCCTTAAACCCCAGCGTGGCAAATTTGGGTCCTGTAGGGTATAAGAGGTTAAATAAATCGGGCAAAGAATGAAATACTAAAAAAAAAAAAATACCTGTCTGTAGTGTAGGAGCTACACTACAGCTAAGTGGAGATCACTGAGAAAAAGGCATTTTGAGAAAATGGTCATTGAAGTTACAATTTTCCATATAGTTCTATGGAGAAATATTAAAACAGTGCAATAATTTTAAATATTAGGTCATTGTCATTTGTTTATTTCCAAGTGAAAATGTATTTGTTGAGAGAGAAAACTGAACCAAAATCCTGGAAATTCTAAAATATATATACATAGTTGTGCCTGCAGTGTCTCCCCTTAAATATGAAGTTTGACATTTTGGTCAAAAGAGTCAAACCAACAAACCTATTTTTGACCAGCCAATAGTCCTGTCCATTCTCTGTCCCGTAGCCGACCACAAGCACCCCATGGTTCACCGAATGGGTGCAGGTTTTGTCCTTGTACACACCTGCCAACCACACGCTGCTGGGATATTGCTCGGGAACATTTCAAAATCGTTATCGCGCGCACTCACCACTTTTGTAGAAGACAAACTTGGGTTTTGAAGCGTCTATAGCCACTGAAATGGGACCAACTGTTGCTACAGCGACTTTCAGGGTATTTTCATCCCCTTTTGGCAGAAATGTGTATCCAGTGCAGTTTGCAGCTCTGAAATCTGGGTTGTACGTGCAGTGGCCGCGCTAAAACAAAAAGAATACACAAGCAAACTAAATAAATACTTTTTCTGCACCCTATCAAGTGCTAAGGAATTAAAGTGATTGTCCATTTGTTTGGATCGGTGTTAACATATTTTCCTTTGGTAAGAGTCTTCTGACAAAAGATTCATGTAAATTTAGCCCACTATATAAAACTTAAATGAATGCAGTGAACTTTACATGTCTATTACTGTGTTTAAACATATTTAAAATTATATTTACATCAAGCTTCTTCGACATTAACAAAGCAAAGCATATCCCTTTGGCAGTGAATCCAAATGCTATGAGGCTCTGAATTTTTTTTTGGTTTCAAAATGATGACGAAATATTTTAATCGACGAAATGAACACTGGGCCCGACCTTCCCGTGATAGGGGTAGGAAGCGTCCGAAGCGATGCCCTGGTTTTTCATGACGTATTTGAAGGCGTAGCTCATGAAGCCGCCGTCGCAGCCGCGGTTGCCGTATTTGTTGGAGCAGTCGATGAGGTTCTGGGAGCTCAGAGACATCAGGACCCCGGTGGACTTCTTCAGCTGCCCCTCCAGAGATCCGGCCGCACTGAAGGCCCAGCACGAGCCACACGAGCCCTGCGGGAAGAAGAGCATTTGCAAGCGGCATGTGTTTGAGGTGGCACTGGGCAGGTACAAGACGTCTATAGTGGTATATGGCAACTATCAAAACCTGGTTGATGGCTAATATCTCGGTCTGAATAAGAAGAGTTGAAGTGTCCTTGACAAAAATGTACATTTGCTTGCCATTTCTTTTTGTGTAGCAGTGGCGTTCCAAGGGTGTCTTGGGGCCCCAAGCAAAACTCAATAGGGGGCCCTATAGATTAGATAATATTCTCGATAATACTTACATATTTATAAAACCACAGTAAAAAAAAAATCACGAAATTATTTGCATTGCAATAGTCCAGCTATTAAAACAATAGGCCATGGTACAGAAACAATCCAAGCACAAAACACTGGATTAGAGCTGCAGACCATCAACACCTCAGAGCACGCAGTCATTTAATATTATAGTAATTAGCAACAAACTTCTTAAATTAGACACAAAAACTCCACAAAACCATGAAAAATATTCCACAGCAGAATTGGTTCATGAAATGACAAAACTCACTGTGATGTTACAGAAGAGTAGTCAGAATAAAAGTCCCAAAGCTAGAGTTAAATCCTTCCAAATCATAAATCTACAGCAGAGGCATCAGCTACTTCCAAAACAGCGCCAGAGGGAGAGGAGGAACACAGCGTGTCACCTGACCTCCCAGCATGCACCTGTCCTCTGTACAGAGTTTCTCTTTCTCTTAGAACAAAGGTCTTGGATGTTTTTTAATGAACAGGTAGGCTATATTTATTATTAATAAATAATAATGGGACAGAGTTATAACTTAGTATGCTCTCTTCCATCTCTGCTCTGAATAATAAAATACAACCATGACTGCGGACATGAGGGGAGAAGGATAAAGCAGGGGTGTAAATAGCCTCTGCCAATGTGGGGGCCCCAAGCAGCTGCCTGCTTTGCCGAATGGCAAGGAACCCCTCTGTGTAGCAGTGTTTTTAATGGCCAGATCTATTTTAGCGTATCAGAAATATTAAGCCAATTGTATACTGATCAAATTCGACTTTAGTTTTACTGGGGTCACCTATAGAGGACAATAATGCTAATCTTCAACGGAGCAGGGCCGGCCCTGTCCAATAATCAGACTGTGCAGCTGCATAGGGCCCAGAGAACAACAGGGGCCCCCCAATATTGCATAAATTTGTACAGTTGTATGCCTCATAAATTTCACTCAAAGGTTGAAAATCTCCTCAAAATAACCAGTGCACCCCAAATCTAGATAAAAGTAAAACACACACACACACACACACACACACACACACACACACACACACACGCAGTCTATTTTCTGTTACAAACACATTCAAGTTGAAGGGTGGGGGAATCTGCATCTCTGCAGGTTTTAAAATATGCATTTATCCAAAATGAAATTGAAATCGTGAGGGTCCCATGACACAATTCTGCTTAGGGCCCAGAGAATGCTTGGCCCCGCCCTGCAATGGAGAGATCTGGTTTTGCAAATGAACTCTTCATACATCAAGTGATGACTATTCAAAAACATGCAAGCTGTGTTGGTCGGTAGAAAGGAATTGCAGATTGTGTCACCCAATCCCTCACAAATAATGATCCACATTTTTAGATTTTCATGTTGGAGGTTTCTTTCATAAAGTGCATCTCTCGCAAAGAGAGAATTGTACCTTGCCCTTCCTGTGAATGCAACCTATAAAGTCTATCTTTCTTCCTTTGAGCTAAATCTGGCCCGTTTCATGGAACAGACTGTACGAGATGGAGGTGTGAGCTTTCTGACCTGTGTTTTGACCTCCGTGACCAGGCCCTTCCTCCTCCAGTCCACAGCCAGCGGCAGAGACACGTTCACACTGAGGTTGATGGGACCCCTCTCCAGATCTGAGGGCACCTTCAGACCAGTCAGGTTCTTTCTGATCTCCTCCATCGTCTACAACAACAAGCTTTAGCAGTTTATTTGTTATTTTTTATTTATATTATATATAAATACATTTATTTTTTATTTATATTATATATAAATACATTTATTTATTTTTATATATATATATATATATATATATATATATATATATATATATATATATATATATAAATATAAAAGCACAGGCTTTAATTAGACCTCCATTTATAATTGCAGCCACACAAATAAAAGTAAAAGCAAGGACTGATGCTTGCTTTTAGCAAGGCACAAGGAAGAAAAGCCAGTGAAAAGTAAAACGTGCATTACATTCATCCCAAAGAAAGACTTACAACTGGTTGAGAATGATTTAAAACAAACAAGATGAACAGACATCATTGAGAATAAATCTTATGAACACGGTTGTCGTGATTTGATGCTAGCTGTGAAGGATATTTTAACAAAATACTCAAAAAATAAGCATAGAAAGCATTGTACAAAAGGTATTCTGCCATGGTTTAACAAAACCATTTGGGACATGATGAAAATGCGAGATGCAGCGCTAAAAACTTTCCTAAAGTCAGGATTAACAACAAATCGTTTTATTTTCACAAGTCAAAGAAATAAAGTCACAGCTGAGCTTAGAAAAGCTAAAGCCAGCTTTTTTCTTGAAATTATTACAAATGCACAAGGAAATAGTAGAATAATATGGAAAACTATTGATAAATTGATTGGAAAAGAAAAGTCTAAACGTGAGGATATTCATCTCAAAATAAATGGAAATGTTATTGATGATTCCTTGGCAATAGCAATACATTTTAATGAATATTTTTTAAACACTGTCCTAAAACTGGCTCAACATTTTCAAACTGTTCACCCCCTCCTTGCAATAAATGACTAATCCAATTTTGACCTCTGTCCAATAAATTAAATCAAAGTTGAAAAAATAATCATAGCATTGAATTGCAGCAAAGCAAAAGATATTTACGGACTTGATACCACTTTTCTCAAACAATACAAGAACATTCTCTCTGGTCCATTAACAATAATGATTAATCAATCAATTAATGAGGGTATTTTTCCAGCATGCCTAAAACCTGCAATTATTACCCCCATATTCAAGTCTGGGGACAAACAAGACGTAGGCAGTTACCGCCCGATAAGCATCCTTCCAGCAGCATCAAAAGTGCTAGAGAAGGTTGTGGCGGAGCAACTTACCACCCACTTAGATTCACAAGCTCTTCTAAACCCAATGCAATTTGGTTTTAG
>OMNZ01102485.1:0-11682 GCA_900303255.1 Lesueurigobius sanzi | reverse complement strand
TGTAGAAAGGATGGACAGTGGAAAAGTGGAATAAGATAGATTTTTCTGATGAATCATCCATTGAACTGCATCCCAATCACTGCAAATACTTCAGAAGACCTGTTGGAACCCGAATGGACCCAAGATTCACCCAGAAAACACTCAGGTTTGGTGGAGCAAAATTCAGGTCTGAGGTTACATTCAGTATGGTGGTGTCCAAGAGCTCTGCAAAGTGGAGGCAACATCAACAACTTGAAATATCAAGACATTTTTTATGCCCATTACATTACAAACCACAAGAGAGGACAAATTCTGCAGCAGTTCTCATACTTCAGCTTCCACATTGAAGGTCCTGAAAGCTAAGATGCTCAAGGTGCTCCAGGATTGGCCAGCCCAGTCTCCACACATGAACATTATTGAGCATGTCTGGGGTAAGATGAAGGAGGAGGTTCTGAAGATGAAACCAATATATCTTGATGAACTCTGGGAGACCTGAAGACTCCTTTATTTGCCATTCCAGAGGATTTCATCAATAAGTTATTTGAGTCATTGCCAAGATGTATGGATGCAGTCCTCCAAGCTCATGGAAGTCATGCAGAATTTTTTTTTTCCCAAGGCACCACAACTTTATGTTCTAATGTTATTGTAACTTTTTGTGCGTTCAAAATAAAGTATATGTGTAATTTCAATTTTTTTTTTGTATGCGACAAGACTTATGTATTCAAAACTGTCTTTTGATATTATAAACATAATATAGAGGCTTTTGCCTTTCATTATAAGCCATTTCTGATTGAAATTGATCAACTACAAGTCAAGTTATTATTTGTTGTTCCTAGAGTTTGGTGACTAGAGACTTTTGTCAACCACTGTAGTAGTATAGACATGTAGCAGTGCATACTGTGATTGTGTGCATGTGATGAGGAGAGGACAGAGGAGGGGACCCATGGAAATCTTTCGGCGTGTCAGTCACGGAGGTACCCTCGGGAGCGGGCCGGGAACTGTTGGGAGCGAGCGGGTTTTGTAAGGCCCTTGGAGTGCTTTATAAAAAAAAATATTTGGCCCCTGATGTGAAAAAGGTTCCCCACCCCTGCACTTGAGGGTGCTGTATGGTGGTACTAATCACAATAATATTGTGTTTTCTCGAGTCATGTACACACTCTTGAGGATGTACACACTTTCATGTCTGGACTATTTCAGACTACTAGTCTAAAGAAGCGCTGCCTGCCTGAAATATTACTCTGGTGAATCAATAAATCGCTGAGTGCTATCAGTTGTGCTAAGAACTAAATACTGAAATTGTCTCGGAGTCTGAACAAACCTTCAAAATATTGTCCAAGATAAGATAACACTTTATTGATCTCACAATGGAGAAATTTACTTGTTACAACAGCTCTTAAGATCAAACAGGAGGTGAAATGTGCCATCAAAGAAGAAAACAGGTAATAATAATAATAATAATAAACCATAAACCATTTATCAAACCATGTAATAATAAAATAAATGTCTCTGAGCATCTATCAATAAACATCTCTTATGTACACTGAATAAAATAAAATAAACTCTAGCAAGAGAAAAAGAATATCCATCTCCAGGTCCTCCGGTTTCCCCCATCAACCCAAAACATGCACATTAGGTTAAATCCTCCTGCCAGGTGATTCTGACCATTAGCCTGGCTCCACATCTGGAGATGGGTGTACTGCGGCCGCCCACTTCTCCTGATGGATTGCCCCAGCGGCATCGAAGGATGGTTCAAATACGCAGAAAAAGAATTTCCCTTACCATACCTTACCAAAAATGGAAATTGAACAGGATGTGATATATATGAAAATGAATCCAATACTGTATCAGAGTTAGCGGTGCAGATGAATATAAATAAATATTTGAATGTTGATTGATAAAGTGATATTGCAGGTATTGTAAACACTGAGGTTATTGTCCAAGACTGGAAAGTGGTCACCACAATGAGAGGAAAAATTGCCTTGAAAGTTACAATATATACGTCTATAAACGTTGACTTTTAACTGAGGATTATGTCATGTATTTGTTTCCAACTGAAAGTTTATATATTAAGAGGTCAAACTGGCCCAAAACCTGAAAATGAAAAAAAAAATGAAAAAAAAAAAGCATTTTGCCTTAAGGTCAGCATTATCCCTGGACCGGACTCCTTTGGTCTGTGAGTGATATTTGACAGCCAGCCCCTGCTTCATGCTAACGTCTCTCTGTAATGACCTGTTTTCCAGAGGCTTCTCTCGGCCCCAGCTGCTGCTTGTTAAACCGTTAGCTACATGCTACTAAACGTCAATAAATATGTCACTTCTCAATTCTCCAGACGCTGCACAGCCACCACTTTGTCTAATGTCTATTTAAGCTGCTGCACATTGGAAAAGGCCGGTCTCTTTATCTGGTGCTTTAATAGCCTTTTAAACTGTCAGTCCATGGTTTTTCACTGAACATTCAATTCGCTAAAGGAAAACAATAGGAAAACATTGTTCGCCGTTAGCTTGAGTTACGCCTCAGTGAAACACCACACTGCAAAAGTAATCTAGAAATAACTAAGTTTCTTGATAGAAGTCAATTTGACCTAGATTTGAGACACTAATTTCAAGATATCTGCCAATGGGGCAAGTTTTTTACATACTCCATTGGCAGATGTAAATTAGTTCCTCAAATGAAGGGATAATGTACTTTGCAGTACAGGACAGACACTTTAGATTACAGAAAAGTAAAACTAATTCACTGTTATTATTTACAAAACATCTATGCCCATTCCCCTGCCCTGTTGACATCGTGATAAATTCAAGAAGGGGAACCCGACCTGAATCTCTGAACGAAAGTGGCAGCAAATTTGTCAAATTCATGAGGCAACGACTTTTGACACGACTTACCACAATCCATTTCCCCCCTCTGCGGTCGTGCAAACCAACTCCTCTGACACAGGAAGTGGTCGGGGACGTAAAATAATAAAAATATCACACTTTTACATTGACAAATAAGAATCCAGGCTAGGATACTTTGTCATGATTCCAGTCAAAGATACATTTTTGCTAACTAAATCTACATTAACTAGACACTACAAAACTAGACATTTAGGTCGACTCAAACACTAAATGAAAATGAAAAGATGGGACTAAATACATGTGAACTTCAGTGACATAGTTTGAAAGAGTCTCTTATCATTTACAATACAATACAATCACATAAATAGAAAGTTCACTTCAGAAATCTTTGAATGAAATTTACATTTACAAACTAATAAGGTAAATCTAAATCTACACTGCAAAAAATACCTTGATGAGTTAAAAAAACTCAAAGTAAGAGAGTATGTAATTCTGACTTATCAAGTAAAAAAGGTGCCAGTGGAATCAGTATTTTGGTAAATTGTAGATTGCTTTTTGCAATGTAGAAATGAAAAGTTGAACAACTGTTAAGATACAATCTTTGTCAACTGGACAGGCTTGATGTAACTCTAGAACGTTTCAATAGTCATCCAACTATCATCATCAGCTAGGAGTTGAGACTGGAATCGACTAGGCTTATCCCTGTATACACAGCTGCAGGTGATGACCCATCACTCAGTCTGTGTTGCCAGATAAGATGATAGACTTTCTCAGTCTCGTACCAATTTTAGGCTTTCTTGGCCAAATTAATCTCCAATTAGTTTATGTTCATGTTTAAAATACAAATGTTAATACAAATGTTAAGATACAATCTTTCTTCAACTGGATGTTTAAACATGAACCTACATGAAGGAAAGTTGAATAAAATCATTTTAGGTTGAAAAAAAAAGAAAACCTTGACTGAATCTGGACTAAAACTAGATTAAAAATATCCATACATCTTCTTCCTCTTATCGGTTGCCGGGTCGCAGGGTGCAGCAGTCCAAGCTGCCCGGATCACATTGCACCAGTCCCTTATGGCTCCTCCTGCAGGTGGTGGGTCCAGGGGAGGACGGCCTCACAACGCTCCTTCAACTCTGGGCGACGTAACCGGCCTTGATGGCCTCATCATAAGGAGCTTCTGAACCACTCTTGGTCCGACCTGTCACCTAGGACCTTGTTGCGATGGGAGACCCTGCAGGAGCATATTACACCAGACAACAGAGCTCCTCGGATCATTCAGGTGCTTAAACTAGATTAAAATAAGTTGCAAAAATGAACATGGGAAAATAAGAAGGACAGAAACACTTCCGTATCACGTTACAACCAGTGTTTAATTGTATCTCACAAGGCATTAAATGTACAGCAAACTATAGCACTATCGTCATACATGGTGATGGCCCAAACCGTATATCGCCATGCACTAATATTCGACCAGGAGCGGAAGGAAAACACTGAAAAAAAAACTCACTAAAGAGCACTCGCAGCGTCACCGTAAAAAAACAAGAGTGCACGCACGCAATTTAGATGAGGAGGAGGCGACGTAACAACGCAATAATACATGGGGCTGTGACTGTAGTGAAACTGAAAGCCAATTTGCACTGAGACTTGTGCTAAGGCTTGCGTGTGTGCGCGATTAGTGTGCAAATGTCTAGCTTACAGGCCCGTCATGCCGTGAGTTTGTGTGCTCTTATTTACACGCGGAACTTGGGGGTCGCTAGCTCCGCAATCGCCACCTTCATTTCCGGATCCGGTGTTAGCATAGCATAGCATTAGCATAGCGACTTACCCTCACAGTTGTGGGTGTAACTCGATACAGTTTGAGCCTCCTGAAACGTCCTGAAAATAACCACTGACAACATCCACAGGGGAGTTCACTCGCTTTTCTGTTTATGTATCGAGTTACATCCACAACTACGAGGGTAAGTATTGTTTTTATTTTTTGTTTGACCTTTATTTAACCAGGAACGTGATAGGGAACGTGAGCTGGGATTAGACCGTCGTGAGACAGGTTAGTTTTACCCTACTGATGATGGTTTGCTGCAATAGTAATTCTGCTCTGTATAGAAAATACATTGAAAATTAGGCTATGCTAATGCTATGCTATGCTAATACTGGAACTGGAAATGAAGGTGGCGTTCTTGGAGCTTGTGCTAGCTTGACTCGAACGTTATGCAGTCAATTAAGGGAGTAGCTTTTCAGAAAGGTGTGAGGCTCCTGATGCTGAGCTCTATGCCATTTCCAGGAAGCTCGGCAGATGTTTACACTGCAAAAAATAGATATCTAGATTAGTTCAAATGACTCAAATTCAGAATATTAATCCAAATTTGAGTTTTGTCGCTCAGATAGCAGTTTCATTTTCTTATTCCAAGCGAAGATAACCATATAATCAGTCAGAAATGTCATTAAATAAGCCAAATAATATAAATGATAGTGGTATGTGCCGAATCTAGTCAAAACTACTCACTCAAGATTAATACTCTGAAATGAAGTCTTTCAGATTTCGAGTTTTCGCAGAGTCACTGATGCAATACCCACCTGGTCCTGTGTTAACTGTGAACGCAATTTTAGTTGGAGCTGTATCTTTCTCCAATGGGAATCCTCCGTCAGCCTCAAGGCCCCAGACACATTCACTGCAAAAAGTGACCGAGAAATGAGTGACATTTTCTTGGAATAAGTAGATTTGCCCTTCATTTGAGTAGGTAAGTAAAATTATCGGTCAATGTAACGAGTATTTGTGGACTTAAATTAAGGGGGACACTGCAGGCAAATTATTATTTTTCAGATTTTTCAGATTTTCAGTGGTCATTTCGCACTTTGAACATAAAAGCTTTCACCTGGAAACAAATAAATGACCTAATCTTTACAATAAGGAGTTAATTTAAGTTACCTTAAAAATAAGGTAATTATTGCATTGAAATTGTAACTTCAATCAACATTTAGTGTATGTCTCCACTTTAGTAGCTCCTAGACTCCAAACTTTCCAGTCTTGTAATATTTCGAAGGTTTGTTCAGAGGGATTTTTCAATATTTAATTCCTAGCCTGATTGACAGAGTTTTGAACCCCAAAAACAAGGGAAAATTTGAATTGTTACAGTTTTATTCACTAATAACATAATCAAAATCCCATCTGAACAAATCGTTGTAACTAACATACCAACAAAATAAAACAATACATTTAAACATAGCTGTATCCATTTAAAAAAATATATATTTTCAGCAAAATTATAGGCATTTTTACACATAAAATGACTTCTTTTTCTATGAAAACATAAAATGACAGAAAACTTCCAATACATTTTTTCCTCATATTTATGTCAATAATATCCAGCAAAAGTTTCAAATTGATATGACTCAATTTACATTTTTCCCCTATTCGCCTGCAGCATCTCGTCTGAAGAAAAAAACATCTCACTGCACGAAACACATTTCTAGATTCTTCTTTTTAGTACACACTTCTCAGATCATTTTACTTGCTCAAATAAAGGCCAATTCAACTTCTTCCAAGAATACTTCACTTCTTTCTCTATGACTTTTTACAGTGTCCACAGAAACACACAGAAACTCTCTCTGTCACCACTTCCGTCCTGGTGTTTAGAAATACTCATGTGTGTGTAAAAGTGACGGAGCTCCTTCACAACACGATGAAGCGAATCCTTCGATGTGCACTTCAGCGGCTGCTTCTGATCCTACGTTAACTACGTCAGTTTTGGGAAAGCTCCTGATTGGTCGATGCACCACGAATTTCACCAGAAGTTCAGATTTCTCAACTTTAGACACTTTATATGCGCTCACTTCAACGCTACGTTTAAGAATCTGTGTAGCATTTGTTCAATCAACTTTCAATTTCAAATCAAAAACTATATCAGAAACATCTGCTGTAAGCATGTTTTGTTTTATATAACAACACTGAATCACCCAAAGTTGCTTTAATTTTAAATTTTCAATCTGATGCTTACATTGAAAAATAAAAATTGAAAGCACGGGCTCAGAGCGTGATTTTGTCATAGTTTGAACCACTGTTGTGTGCCACTGGGGACCTGCCATTACACTGTGTAATAATGCCGGGGTAATGCGAACAAACATTGCTGTACCCGAGACAGGGGTTTTGTAAGAAGCACACTCTCTCAATTGTCCCCTTTTGTCACTTTCTCTGTGGTCACAGAGGCATCAGCAGGTCCAGGCTGAAGAGGAGGCTACACCTGGCTCCCTGCGCTCTGCTAATCTCCCCTCCTCCTCCAGCCTGTTCCCTGCGGTGTTGGCTCTTATTCTTGTTTTCTGCGTGAGACCAGCTCCTGTCAGTGTTTCATAATATCAACACTCCAGCCAACTTCCGGCGCAGTAAATAAACAAAACAATTTTAAAATAGAATCACATGCCTGTGATTAAATTTTTTGTTCTAAGCATCGGGTTGAAAATTTTGATTTTTCTTTTCATTTCATGAATCAAAAAAATCCTTAAAGTATTTTTAGATAATTTCATTTTTGATTTGAAATTGAAATTTGATTGAACAAATGATACACAGATTTTGAATCCCATCAGTCATACAAAAGTGAACATACTTGATATAAATCAAACTGTTTTAATTGCCAGAAAGTATACGTTGCATTGTAAAAATAATAATAATAATAATAATAATAATTGTTTGAATAATTTTGTCTTCAATACAACAAAAAGATTGTGATTTTTTTTTTCTTTAAACTGATATCTTGATGAATGTAAATTAGTCAAATGTTGTCCTTAATTTGACTAATTTGCTGTGGAATTTTGAAATAAGAAAACTATTTCTAGATTACTCTCCATGTCAAACCTGTGTGAAGTTAGCCCCTCATCGTACCGGACTCACTCCAAACTGGTGTCATTTGGATGTGCTTCATTTGAGTACACAGAATAAACATTTGTGTGTACATTTGTGCGTACGTCTGTTAATGAGTTATTTTGGTCATTGATTGATTGACTGGGGCCTCCCATACAGTCTGATTTTGGCTAATGTCCATTCAAACACACTCACGAGCAACACTGCAAAGAGTATGATCATTTGAGGAATTCTGACTTGTCAAGTCAAAACCTCTGCCCATGGAAAAATAATGTTTGCATTTAAAAAAGAATATTTCCAGTCAAATTACATTTAATAGCTATTTTCTTATTTTTAGGCAATTAAGACACTATACAGGTGAAAATATGAATTGAGTGATACTGATTTGAAACTTTTGCTGTATATTATTGACATAAATATGAGCCAATGACCAAAATTGCCTATATTTTCAGTGACGAAATCTAAATAATGGATAAAGCCAGCTTCATTATTTTGTTGATATATTAGTTACAAAAAAAAATGTTCAGAGGGGATTTTAGATATCTTGTTTAGGTTTTTAATAAACTACTTATTAGTGACTAAATCTGTAAAAATTAAAATTTTGCCTTGATTTTTGGGATTGGGATTCAAAACTCAATAAATCAGGCTAGAAATTAAATATTGAAAAATCCCTCTGAGCAAATCTTCAGAATATTGTTAAGTACAAGACTGAAAAGTTTGGAGCGCCTGCACGAGATGTTGATCAAGTTTAGTTTAGCTTTTAACTAGCATTTTTCCACTGGATTTCCATTTACTGATCCTACGCAATATCTGCTAGCCCGCGGTGCATCACCTTACTTCTCATCTTGCATCTCCCTGTGTTTTCCCCTGGGGGAGCGCCCCCCGCGGGTTAAAAAGGTTAAGGTTTTATAATTATGGAGCCAAGGGCTCGGGTGTGTGAAGGGGAATGATTGTTCTGTCCCCAATGGGACATAAGGCCCAATGGCCTTACGATTAACCAGTTTTTGCTGATCCGAAAAATGATCTGATCTGTGACTCCGATCTGAGGAACGATCCGATCCGTGAGCTTCTGGTCGGCCTAGAGCCTGCATGGTCTACTTTGGAGCTACATTTTACGCTTCAATCTGTTTCTTTTTCGTTCATTTTGGGACATGGCCTAGTGGGTCTCTGGTTGCCTGAGGGCCTGCTTGGGTGGACTGGGGCGAGAGGGAAGGATTCTTGGTATGCGTGGGTACGCGTGTTAGTCGGGTGCATGGGGGTCATTGTGTGCCTTTTTGGCTTTGTGGGAGTCGGGGGGTTGAATGGGGATTGATGCCATGTTGTAAAGCGCTTTGTGTTACATTCTTGTATGAAAAGCGCTCTATAAGCAAAGATTGATTGATTGATTGATGCTGAGCGTGTATTTTCTTCACTAGCTTGTCCCAGCTTCTTGTTGTGGACTTAACGCACTCCACGTGGATACCAAATATGCCAATATTTATGCATGGACACGTGGGTGTCATATCCTGGTCCACGTCTCGGGGAGACTTCATAAAATAACCATTGAAAAGCGTGAGTTTGGTCATTGTTCTATTTTAACATGGCAGCTACGATGTTTAGGGACCAGACTACGCAGAAATCGAGAATGCCCCTTATTTTTAGATTACTTTTTGCAGCGGGAGTACATTTTCCTAGACAAAACTCAAACAAATGAATACAATGAAGAGCAAACAAATGACTTTTGGATGAATCAGGCACTATGGGGGGCTAACTTCACTCCGGTCCAGCGGAAGACACAGCGCCTGGGATCAAAGTTAAGCATAACACGTTTTCACACCATTTCCTCCATGTTTTTTTTTTTTTTTTTTTACATTTCCACTTGAGCTGCAGCTTCTCCCTTCACACAAGGCAATAACACACGGCTGGTTGTTCTGTATACTCATGTAATACAATGACAATTAATACACGTGTTTTTTTTTTGTTTTTTTTTTTACAAATGTTCACAGGCATGCACACGTCCTAACACATGCATACTAATAAAAACGTCAATCCCAAATACAGATCAACTGACAGTTCCTACAATCCCAGCCCCGTATCGACGATAAGAACACATCAACATTACCCAGAAACAGTGACAGTATTAAAGCTTTTCATGACCATATCCACATTCAGGTATTGGAAAAATCCCAATAGACTCTGTATAAAAAAGAAGCGTTTCAAGTCAGAGCATGGAACAGAAAACACTTGGTCTTTGTAGGGTCCGGCGGATGAGGAGGGTGTGCTTCCGTAACTCGGACAGGGGCGGTCCAAAGGGGGGTCCAGAGGGGGGGGAGGGTGGTTCAAAGGAAGGGGGGTCCAAAGAGGCGATAATGGAGGGGTGGAGGGGGTGTTAGGGTCGCTGAGGAAAAGGATGTCACCATTCTATGAATTTTTTAGACACGATTATTGTGAGAAAAAATATCGCGATTTTACGAGTATTCACGATAAATTAGGGCTGGGCAATTAATCAAATCTCGATATAAAAGAAGCTTGATTACGGTAATCGCGTGGTGAGCTTTAATCGTCAAGGCAACTGGCCAATCCATCCGCAGAAAACAACATGCGGCGCCCACTTGTTGTCACTAGTAATTACAAATCTAGTCCAGTAGGTGGCAGTAAATGCTCAGTTGTTTCCAGTTACATTGTTCCATAGCGTCTGCAAAATCAATACAGCAAAAATGACCTGCAGTTTCCCCCAAATATTGGAGCACAGCACTAAGGAACATGAGTATTTCGACACGATTTCTACTCCAATGGACCAGGTAGGTCAGAGATGCTTTTCTAGTGGGTAAATTAGATTAAGTTAGTAAACTTAATCTGTGCTTACCACTGTTGCTGTTGTTGCAATCTTCTTCTATTGGATTCTGGTTGACCAAAATTCACCACTAGCCCATCCGTCCAAGGGAAATGGATCCTTCCTTTAAATTGGTTTTCTCCGAGGTTTCCTCAATTTTTTTACCATGTGATTTCTGTTTTTTGGGGGTTTTTCCTCGCCGCAGAGGAAGGTCTAAGGATGGGGGATACTCTAAGCTTGTTACTCTAAGTGATTTACTTATTCACGGGACATTACATCTGGTCGAGACATTTCATTCGTGTGTGACATTTCATTCATGTGTGACTTATTTTTGATCATTATTGATGTCTGATATTGATTTGTTTTTGTCCATACCGACCTTTGAGATGACTTCTGTTATGATATTGGGCGTTACAAAAATAAATTGATTGATTGATTGATTGATCTTGCGTTTCACTTTTGTGCGATCTCTGCACATGTGCCACGTGAGAGGTGCACATTTCTGCTTCTGTAGTAGAAAGTTAGCAGTTGGCAGGCAGTTTAGAAGTTATGTAGCGTTACAACAGGATCTGGCCCGAGCCCTGCAATCTGTATAATCACAGCTACTATAGTTAAGGCCATATTTATTCATTTTTATTCTCTATAAGATGTTTTTTTTTTCATAATCACCCAGGCCTACGATAAATAAACATAAAATACAGTCAAACAAACCCCTGCAGTATTAAAATGGCTACATATAATTGTTTAGAAGGTTATAGTGTGCGTTATTCCTTTTCTCTTTAACTGTCAGCTCTTTTCATGTTTGGGGGGATTGTACAAATGATGAAATATTAGATATTCCAATTTTGCATATTGTCCAAACAACAATTTGGAGATCGCCCACCTTTACTTTCCACTGAAATTATCTATCAAATTAAGTAATAATTAGAGAAGGATTAAAACCTGTCATATGGCCGAGTTTAGTTGATTTTTTACTTTGACGTCAAAATTAAACTAGACATAAACCTCAAAATTGACCACTGCGTAAAAAATTCCACGTATCCACCTGCAGCATCTCGCCCGAATTCCAACAAACGTGGATAATCGTACATTCAAAACGCTTTTTCTCACAACAATCGTGACTCTGAAGTGTTGAACTGCGGCATCCCTAGTCCAGAGGCAGGTCCAGAGGGGAGGAGGGGGGACGGGGGGGGGGGGGG
>OMNZ01102473.1:0-30559 GCA_900303255.1 Lesueurigobius sanzi | reverse complement strand
CCACCACCTGGATTTAACTAAACAAGTAGAGCTGGGGTTGATGCAGTTTGTCAGTTTTAGGTTCAGCAACACTATATGCCCAAAGAATGAGATCAGCTGAAGCATGAACATCCTGAATTATTGTTTGAGTTATTCCATCAATTTCTTCTTCTCTGATGGCACAGGCGTATTCCAAGATGACAATCCCAGGATCAGGTTCATATGGTAGGGTGACCAGACGTCCCAGTTTACCCGGGACAATCCCAGTTTTGAGCCCTCTGTCCCACGTCCCTGTGAATTTATCTGAAAGCATTCATTTGTCCCAGTTTTACACAACCACTGTCCCAGTTGTCCCAGTTTTTTCACCAGTGCTGTGTCCAAAGCCGCATATTTACTTGATACTTTATGACTTTTGGCCAAGACAAAAAATGTGACAAAAAAATGCAGAAAGAAAAAATTACAAAAAAATAAGAAAACACGAAAAAATGTGAGAAAAAAGCAATAAAAATGTGAGAAAACTGAAAAAATTACAAAAAAAGGAAGAAAAAATACAAAAGAATGATGAAAAATGAAAAAAAAAATGAGGAAAAAACGAAAAATTGTTGAATGTTAAAAAAATATGAAAAACTTTTTAAAACATGAGAAAAATTACAAAAAACCTGCAAAAAAATAACAAAAAAAATATGAAAAGATGAGAAAAATGATAAAAAAAAGTGCAAGAAAAACGTGACAAAAATTATGAAAAAACATGAAAACAAGAAAAAAAGAGAAATTACAACAAAAAAAAATGTTTGTCCCAGTTTTTAATGTGAAAAATCTGGTCACCCCATCATGTGGTGAAAGACTGGTTCAGGAGTGTGAATGGTCATTTTCACACATGGATTGTCCACCACAGTATCCATATCCTAACTCCACTGAGAATAGTTGGGATGTGCTGGAGAAGGCTTTGACCAGTGTTCACACTCTTCATCATCAACACAAGATCGCAGTGAAAAATTAATGCCACACTGGATGGAAATAAATTCTGTGGACATTGCAGGAGCTTATTGAAACAATGTTGTGCTGTGATCAAAGCTAAAGGAGCCTAATGTGCGTGTGACACTTTTTTTTTTGTGGTGACTTGTTTTTGGGCGGGCAGTGTATTATAAGAGATGGTTTATGGGCATTGGGCGCGTATACAACCCTTAAACAAGCAGAAAACTTCACTGAAATTGCTACTTTTACGCTATTTCTAATCATAAGTAAAATTTCAAGAGGTCTGTTCATTCAGTTATGATTTCTAACAAGGCTTTGACGTCTCACAAATGTGGATTGAGCTCCTATTTATTTCTATGGTTCACTACTACCAGTGTGTTTGCTTTTGTTTTGTCCAAGCATTTTGGAACATTTTAGCTAAGGATAGCACAGATTTAGCACGTTTTATCCACACTTTGAATCCCAATATAGATAGTAGACTAGTTTTCTAACTGAAGTTTACCTAAATCAGTGGTTCTCAAACTTTTCACTTTTCAATATTTGTCATTCCTATAAAGATCAAATCAGAACTAGACTATATAAAGGGTTTAAAAGGATCTAAAATAGACCTAAATTGGACTAGGTAATGTCTGAAATTCCCATAATGTCATGAATATAGTCTAAAATTGCAGATGACCCTGAGAACCACTGATGAAATGATGTATCCAGTCGGAAACATCTATACTTTTAACCTTCATCTACCGTATAGTTCTATGAAAACTCTAGTCCTATGTTAACAGTAATAAAATCCCAGAAATACAAAAATCAATAAACTGCAAACATACAGGTATTTAAAATCAAGCTAAAGAAGATGTGTTTTTTATTTAAAAAATGGAAAGCTGGCTGCCTTGAAGGTGTATGGTAGTGACCTCCACAGGCGTTTGTTTAAACTGTTCGCTCTTATAACTGTATGACATTTTGTGATTGTATTTCCACTGGTGTGTCTTGCAGGGCTCTCTGACCGACTACCTGAAGGCCAACGTGGTATCCTGGACCGAGCTGTGCCACATTGCCCAGACTGCAGCGCGGGGACTGGCCTACCTGCACGAGGACGTCCCGGGACACAGGGACGGACACAAGCCCTCCATCGCACACAGGTGGCTCCCGAACCCATCTGCCCATCTCTCTCCCTCTTTACTGGCCCTCGGCTGACGCCTTCTGTGTTCTGTGTTCGCAGGGATATCAAAAGTAAGAACGTGCTGCTGAAGAATAACCTGACGGCGTGCATCGCAGACTTCGGCCTGGCGCTCAAGTTTGAGGCAGGAAAGTCCGCTGGAGACACCCACGGACAGGTAGGAAATACCCCTGAGAGGACAAGGCTGTGTGAATTGACTTTTTCGCCAAACCCCGCCCCCAGCAGAATTCACAAGGGCTGCATAATGTATCACAATTTTAGTATGAAGTCCTCTGAAAACAATGAAATAATCCATCTCTACTGCAGTGTTTCCCATTAATAACGGAGACTATGGTGGCCCCCCATGGTCTAATTTTTTCCACCATAGTCTAAAACAAGCTAAGCAAGACATTTGGATTGGAAATTACAAATGATGTGCTTCTTGTCTGAACATTAACACATAACATTAACTATACTGTCCAAAAATTGTATTGATAAGATCAAATATCAGTACAATGTTAATTTTTTACTCCAAAATACCTATATGATTTCTTTCTACTAATTATTCTATTCCCAAATCTTTGTTTTGTTTCTAAGATTACCATTTGAGTTACAGAGACACCACAGTTTCCCTTGTGGATCAATAAAGTTTGTCTAAATCTAAGTCTCAAAATGAATATTGGATTAAATGATTTGAAGATCACGTGTACCACCATAATCTCTTTCAAATTTGTGGGAAACACTGCTATTGGGAATTGGGTATAAACGCTGTAAACAGGTTCTTGAACACTTGAGATTGTTGTTTTAGTTAAAGGTGCACTATGTAACTTTAGATGTGAAAAACATGTGTATTTGACCTTTTAGTGGCCCAGTGGCTGTGTCGTAGAGGGCACTGTGATGGAAACTAAGGTGTCGTGCTGCACCCAAACAGCCACTGGTTCAAAAGGTCAAATACTGTAGACACTAATATCAAGGTTTTTCCACATCAAACGTTTCCTTGTGCACTTTTAAGCAGTTCATATTCCAGTCTCGTCTCAAGTGTAACACTTTTGAACTTGTTTAAAATGTGCACTGAATATGAATTTTGAAGCATAAGTCGTAAATCAAATTGCACTGCTGAATGATTTGACCTCCGCTGACCTCAGGTGGGAACGCGGCGGTACATGGCCCCGGAGGTTTTGGAGGGAGCCATAAATTTCCAGCGCGACTCGTTCCTGCGGATCGACATGTACGCCTTTGGTCTGGTGCTGTGGGAGCTGGCAGCACGCTGCACGGCTGCGGACGGTGAGCTCCTCTGGACATAATCAAACATAATCATACAGTCATACCAGGATGGTAGTAGTAGTAGTAGCATTCGTAATGTTTTGGAGTATTATAGTTGCTTGTGTGTGTTTCCCAGGCCCAGTAGACGAGTACATGCTCCCGTTCGAGGAGGAGGTGGGACAGCACCCCTCGCTGGAGGACATGCAGGAGGTGGTGGTGCATAAGAAGCTGCGGCCCTGTCTGCGCGACTGCTGGCAGAAACACGCGGTAATATATTTGTGCTGTTTGTATTTGATCTGTTTGAAACGGGCCTCTCTTGTAAATGAGGCATTGAGTCTCAAGGGACAAACATGTAAAAATAAAGGATTACAAAAAACTCTGTTATATAGCTATATAACAGAGGTTCTCAACTGAGAACCCACCATCACCCTACGATGACGAGGAATGACACAAATAGGACTTTAACTTGTTATATGCAAAATACTGTATTTTCCCTACAAATTATTGAATTACAAATAGGCTTTAGAGCTAAAATATGTTGTTTATATTATATCTTAATGAGTTTAAAAAATACTGGAATTAAGAATATTTTGAGTTATTTTGTTTTGCCAGGTGAAAAAACTATGTGAACTGAATAAGATTTTTTCCCCTTATTTCAAGTAAAGTTTGATTTATTATCCAATTTTTAAATGCAATAAGAAATGTCTTATATTAGATGCAATAGGCACTTTTTATCATTTTAAGTGGAAAAAATACTTACTAACTTACTTCATAAAATAAATACTTATACTTTACTACTTTACTCACCTGCTCAAATATTCTGATCAGAAAATGTCACTATTTTAAGATTAGATTCGTTTTTACCAATACTGGAAAAGACTTAAATAAGAAATAAGGCCACTCGTCTAGAACTAAAGTGTCCTCATGTAACTAGTGTGAAAGAAATGCATTGTACTTTGTCATGGCCTCTGCTCCAAGACAAACTTCAGTGCAATCTATTGTTTTTCTTAAAGACAATAATTCTGACTGGTTAGCCAATTGCTCCATTTGAAAAGATTAGATATGTAAACCATATTCACTCACATTCCACGTGCTAATAGTGATGATCTAGTCATTAATCAGCGTCAAACAAATTTACTACAAAAATCAGTTTTATTCAGATCCTTCCATCTGTGGCATAAACTACCAAAAAAGATGAGCGATTTACCCAATTTACAAGTTTATTAAAAAACACTAAAGTCTGTGGTGTACCATATTTGAAAGGTGTACTGTACTTGTGTATTGTTCTTGCTGCCATCTTGGTTTGTATTTGAATGAGAACTGATAATTGTTCTTGCTGCTTTCTGTATTTGTACTTGAATCTTGGATTAGTATTTATTGCATTTATATTTTATGATTGTAAATAAACATTTTTAACCTGGACCCCAGGAAGATTAGCAACAACTGCGGCGGAAGCTAATGGGGATCCTCAATAAATAAACAAATAAACAAAACCCCACTGAAGATGGTTTCTCAACCTACTTTTGGATCCCGCCCCACGAGTTGAGATCTGCTGCTCTAGCGTCGTATAAAATCCCTTCACATTTCCAATAGGGCTGAACGATTTATCGCATTTGCAAAAAGTAAGTTTCTAGCCCATTCCTGTCAGGAGTTATGACATTTTAAAGAAATTATTAAAATGCTCTGTCCAGCCACTAGGGGGCAGCCAAGATTGTTTTAAAAGGAAGAAACACACTGTCCAGCAGAGGGCATTGACACTGTCTTATGGCCATACCGCCTTTGCTCTCGCGTAAAAAATAAATTATAAAAGCACAGATGGAGCTAAAGGACCAGCTGAAAATATAATTTATTTTCTGAAATGCACATGAATGCAAAAAAATCACATCTGAATAAAAATAAAAAAAAATCGAAAATTGATTCGGCTGGCCAAATTCCCCAGCCCTAAATTATATTTACATTTATTGTTTGGTAAAATTGTTCAGCCCTAAAGAGGACCTTGAACATCAAGGAACCACTCACCCATTCACACTCTCATTCATACACCAATGTACGCAGACACTGGAGGCAAGGTGGGTGAAGTGTCTTGCCCAAGGACACAACGACAGTGTACACCTGCGGGGATTGCAAAATCATTCAGGCCTAATTTCCAGGTGCACATTGGACCTGCAGTGATCATTATGACGAGTTTAATTTAGTTTAGTTTCACTCTTTGTAACTCTAGTTGACAAAACCATCTGAAGAGTTGATCCTAGACTTTTCATGACGCTGATGTTGCGCGCAGGGCCTGGCCATGCTGTGCGAGACGGCGGAGGACTGCTGGGACCACGAGGCGGAGGCGCGGCTGTCTGCGGGCTGCGTGGAGGAGCGGATCGGGCAGATGCAGCGGCAGGCCCCTCTCATCGGCCCCGAGGAGATCACCGTGGTCACCATGGTCACCAACGTGGACCTGCCGCCCAAGGAGTCCAGCTTGTGATCCGCTCCGGCCCTGGTCGGCTGGCTGGCTGAGGATTTTCTTTTTACTGATCCTTTTAGTCTTCTCCGAGTGCAGGCCGCTACTTCAGGAAAAAAAAACAAACAAACACCGTGCGCTCCGCTCATCTCGACAGGTTTTTTTGTAACGGGACTCGACCGAGGGATTAGCAGAGCGCGTTACAAGCTGAGAACCTTCTTACGAACAGTCTCCAAACTATGTACAGATCTATACAGGGGCGCGACGCTCCCACCACCTTTGCTGTTTCTCGTGTGTGTGTGTGTGCGTGTTTTGCCCCCTCAAGACTATCTGCCAATAACAGCTTCTGAATGTGTATAGTGTAATGCTGCTGTACATAGACACAGACACGCCGCGACTCGGAGGGAGGACGGGGAGGGAGGGACGGGGGGGGGGTCAGCAGGAGGGGGCCATTCCTAAGCATTAAGACAATATACGAAACCATAAACCTCCGTCAACCAGGTTACCTCAGTTTAAAAACGGACAGTAGACAAGCCCCGCCCCCTGCTCAGAGGCACCGCCCACCTCCGCATCTACGACAAACCGCCTGCGAAGCCTGTGGCGCTCACGGGCGATGTAGTCCAGCTGACGGCACGGCGCCGCTCAGCAGCACCACAGTTCCTTTCCTCGACTCGTGCATAACGTTGTGACCGGTCTTGTTAGGACTTGCTGTTTTTTTGAAGTCGGCCGATGAGAGGCGTTCAGAAACAGGGCTGCACAAGAAAAAAACTATTTCGATTTGCATTTATTTATTTTAGGCTTGCAGTTTATTTATTTTCCTACCGAGATTCAAGTCACAGTGGATATTTTAAATGTTTTAGGAGGAAACGCTAAATACTAAAGGCAAAGATTCTTCAATCTTCATCTGTACTCTTTAGGGGAAGGAGGACATTGCGTTCTTTATCCAAAGATCTTCGTCAGCACTGAGCAGAATTGACACGCTCATGGGTCTTTTATGAAGAACCAATAGGAGGAGTTGACCTCTAAGTCCCACCGCTCGTAGTCCTAAAGTTTTGAGAAAAACATCTTGGCCTATTCACACCTCATTACTGCTGGTTACCTTCCTATTGGCTTACCCTGGGCTTTGACACCTTTCTATGGACCTGCTCTGGCCAACCTCATTAGCATGACAGAGAGATGGTTTCTGTCTAAGGATGTTGTTATAAATGGGTGCTAAATTAAAGCTCTCCATTGCTGTTCATGGATGGATTCTCTTTCTTTAGCTAAAATCTTAACTTCACTGTCTCCAAATGAGTGATTTGTGGCTTTGAGAAGAAGATGCACAGCCGACTGTGGGCCACTAGAGCTTTCTCCGCGGTGTTGATAAAGCCTTCTATGAAGTAGTATCGTCTCCAATATAATGTTCTTTGCATATAATGTTCTGACGAAGTTCTTTGGATAAAGAACGAAACATCCTACACTTCAGCTACAGAGTACAGATGAAGACTGAAGAATCTTTGCCTACGATGGACAACTCCTGTACGACTGAAAACTTACACAGGCTAAATACTAAACTGAAAAACACATTCATTAGAGAGCGATGTGCTTATTGTGACCAATCCAATTGCAATTAAATGTGCAGCTCTGTTTAGAAGCCCAGAGAGAGAGAAGGCAGTGTGCTATGTAGGTATCCTCAGACTCCTCAAGTCCGCAATGGATTCATCTTTTCAGTTAGTTTCATTTAGGTTTTTCATTCTGTACACTCACTTTAAGGCTATTATTATAACGACAGAGTTGAGAGTTTGAACACTAATGGCATACGAAGCGACCGGCGACGCAGAGGCAGCCTCCGGACTCCGTTGGTGGATGGGGGAGACTTGAGCGCACATCTTCAGGTTCACACACGTGTATATGCAAGTTCACAGAAGGGTCTCTCGCCTGCTTCAGCCTGGTGGTGCCATCCCGCTGCTGGTTTGTCCTGGGGGGACATCGGGCCACTACACACCCCACTCCCAAACCTCCCGATGGGGCCGAGAGGTCCCCTTTAGAGGGGCCGAATGCAGTGTTCATTTTGTCAACAATTGCATCTGGTTTCCGCCAGCTTAATACTTTTGCTCACTGAAACTAATTGAGTAGAGGTTAAAGCTGTGCCGAAATGTAGTTATAAATACAGTTTGATGACTTACTACTTCGCAAAACATACATACACTACTGGTCTAAAGTTTAGAAACACTTTTATGTGTTGGTTCTTCTTTATTTTCAACACCATTAACATTGTATGGTTCTCATTGAAGGCATTGAACTATGAACAAACACATGGAATCATGTACGAAACGAAAAAGGATGAAATAATTCTTTCAAATTGGCACTCTTTATTCGTGGCATTTTTTACAATGAGCTTCACCTGAAATGGTCTGTGAAGTGAAAACCATTTCTGGTGTCTACGTTATGAAGCTCATTGAGGAAATGCCAAAACGGTGCAAAGCTGTGATCAAAGCAAAAGGCGGCTCTTTGCAGAATATATTTCAATCTTTTTTGTTTAGAACATAATAATCCCATATGTGTTCAATCATAATAAATGTCTTCAGTGAGAATATACAGTGTAAATAGTCTAGTTCGGCCCTCCAAGGGCTTTCATTTGGCCCTCGAGATGGTGCTGAGATTGTATGGAGTATCTACAGTGCAAAAACTAATCCAGAAATGTAAAATTTTCTTGGAAGATCATGTGACCTTGATATGAGCAGGTTAATACATTTATCTGTCAAAGGAATAATATCTTTTGTGCTTAAAAATTAGGAAATACATTTAATTTCTTTTGACATTCTTTACTTGGCAAGTCACAATTACTTCGGTGAAATATTCTTAAACCCGAAACGTTCACTTATTAAGATGTACTGTTTGCAGTGTACTTTGATTAATTTGACTGAATAGACCATTACTAGTTACTAAAGACACTGAAGCTGAATAGCACAGTTACTAAAGTGTATTTAATCATAGATCTTGTTAAATTTGGTCTTTCTTCATGTAAAAACAGTACTGCGTTTGGCCCAATTGCTCACTGATAGTTTTCCATGGAGAATACTTTAGGCACCCCTGGTCTAGACTAATACATACAAAAGTGTTCCCAAACCTTTGACCAGTAGTGTACATACAATAATACTGAAAAAAACTGCATTTTACTAAAAGAAAATGACAAATAAATCATCCTTTGGCTTTAATTAAGGCTAAATCAACTGGGTGTCAAAATGAACACTGGTGGAACGTCTCCTTTAAGGGTCTAAAAGCTCTTCTGAGGTACTGCGAGCTCTGGTGCAGACTGATTGGGATGGTCTCTCAGATCACACTTTTTTGTCAAGTTCAAAATACACTTGTTCTGGAAACGATCGGCGGAAAAAAAATCAGTTCCTGGAGTATATTTATGGGGGGAAAAATGATTTGCAAGGGAATGAAACCCAAACATCTGGCGTGTATCCAGTGGCTCTCCTCAGGGACAGTTGAGGGGGCCAGCAGTCTTTGTCCTGAGAGACCATCCCAGCCCACCACCATTCAGGGATTCGTACTATGCTTTTTGCAAGTTATATGCAACCAGTGCCGCAAACTCCCCTACTCTTGTGTAGGACGCTGCAGGGGCGACTTTCAATACACATGATTTAACTTGTAGCATTTAGACTTTTTTTTTTTTTTTAATCCTTGCATATTGACGTGGTGTATTTATTTACTTTACAGCGTGGTTTGAGTTCAGAGCTCAGGAGCAGTGACCGTCAGGGGTGGTTTTCATTCAGGAAATTCTTAAATAAAAAGAAAAAAAAAACAAATAACGAACTGCTTCTTTCTGTGAGGGAATGTTGAACTGTAGGGGGCGCTTTTTCAACTGGACTGTGCGATTGTGCCCAGACAACGGTTAGCCCGGCATTCCCCCGATTCATTCATTTAGTCCACTTTCGGCCATCCAAATTCACGCAGGATTCTTTGGGACTGTTTCTTCCTCTCCTGGGACACACTGACTGAGGTGCCGTGTGTGTGGGAGGACCTCAGGGTGCTCACGGTGCTCGGGTCGTCCTGCCCCCTCTCAGGTTTCAGCCCTGTTCATTATGCTAACTCGATGGTCGGTGCATGAATGTATTGGGAGTGTGCCGGCTGCGGTCTGAACTTCCTAGGAACAGCGGCTCCACTCTGAGCTCCCATTCAAACCTGGGTGTCTGTACAGATGGACAGTACTTGTATCCCTATTTACTCTGAGCTGATGTGTCCAAGTATGTGTTGACCTTCAGTGTTTCCTCTACATTCGGACTTCTGAGCCAATGTGTGGTGTTTTGAAGCTGCAGGCTCATTGGAGAGGCTCTCACTGGAATGGCCCTTTTCTGGTGTTCGGACTCTAGGGGCCACACGTGTAAAACTCTGAGAGACATCCTGTAATACAGGACACACAATCATTCACTACACCTACTGACACTGACATGTCAAGACACCTTTTAAACGTGATTTAGAGGAAACATTGAACTGCCACGATTGTATAATGGTATGGCTGCCAGGCCAACAAATATATATATATATATATATAAATATATATATATGTAAAAGAACAACAAGAATAGAAAACACTACTTTCTGATGTTTAAGTCTTTGCAGAGCTGCAGCACTGACTCAGGACCTGCTCGTTCCCTCAACACATACAGCACTAAAGTGGCTAAAACAGTCGTTATAAGCCTTCAGTATATAATCCTCACAACGTTCCCTGATCCATCCACATCAGAGGGGCCTGTGTGGGCCCCAGTGAGAGGCCCCTGGGTCAGTGTTGGAGCTCTGTCGCAGGAGCTGGCCATGGTTTGTATCTGCTCAAGTCATCCATGTGATGTAAATAAATGTTTTTAGATTGTGATGGTACTGGTGTTTTCCCTTTGTTTTTGCTTTTGAACAACAAGATTATTACAGATTTAAAAGACAAATAGGGTCTGGGTGATAATGATAAAAATCAAATCGTGATCTGATGTCCATGACGATCTGCCTTTTTGGTAATATCGTCATAACGTGACTCAATGTTTTTTATGTTTAATGCAGCTCTGAGCTCAAATACTGACACTTTTCTAAGGTCTAAAACTGGACAATATCACGGTCTGAATCTGCTGTACTTCTTGGTTTAGTCCCGGTTTAATCCAGAGGCTGCTTTCAAGGTGTAAACCAGGACCAAACTAAAAAGAACTAAACCAGGGACGGAACAAAGCCATGATTACCCTGGACTAAACCAGGACTAAACCCAAGGACTCAATCAGAAATAAACAAAATAAAGAGAAAACTGGATCTAAATCAGGCCTAACCCTGGACAATATCAGACTGAACCAGGACTAAACCACGAGCAGATGGCTTTAGTCGCCTTTTAAAAGACAATATACACATTAATTGGGAGCAAATCGAAATCGTGATTTAAACTAAAGAAAGATTTTTGGCCATATCGTTCAGCCCTGGTCAGTGGTGGAGAAAGTATGGTCCTAAAAGCTCATGACTGCAAGTTACAATGTTACAATCTGGCAGAAACCACGCAGTTTAACTAATGGCTTGTTTCCACCTACCCTGCCCTACTTTACCCTGCCTTATTCAGCTCTACTCTACTTGGCGTGGTTTTGTTTCCATCACTTGTCCATGAATATGCCTTTGCTGTGTGCTGTATAGGTTTATGTTCATAAAAACGTACCTGCTTGGCCTGGTTAGGACCAGGGCCAAGCAGGTACTAAAAGAAGTACCAGTTAGCAGTAAAGTGGGCTGATGGAAACACTTCATAGACAGGTAGAGTAAAGTAGAGTAGAGCAGTGTAGAGTAGGGCAGGTGGAAACAAGCTGTAAGTGTCCTCTGAGAAAACCAACTACAAAATCTGCCTGGACTGAAGCCACGGGAAGTACTAGCAATTACTTAATACAGGGTTTCCACGCGGCAAGTCATTAAATTAATTGTGTCAAAAATAAGGCCTTAAATGTCATTAAAAAGCATTAAACAGAATTCAAACTGGCATTAAATCAAAAGTTCCTGGAAAATAATGACATTGTTCAAGTACTTTTACTGCAGAAGTTTGGTAAAAAATCCCAAAATAGAGTCTAGACTGCTGTTTGGGAAGAAATTATACACTATTTCTGTTCAAAAGTTGTCAGTTGTGTCAAAATTGTGTATTGTAATATGGGAATTAATATTAAATACGCACCAATTTGTGGGGTTTTGGGCATTAAAAAGCATTCAATTTGATTTGCTGATACCGGCATAAACCCTGTAATACCTGCAGAATTCAAACTATTACAATTATATGATATTGTAATATCTAAAATTATTTGTTACATTTAAATTAGGATGACCAGATTTACCAAATTACAAACTGGGACACAAATTTGAAATCTTAAAAGTATTTCTCCCACGCTGACTGTTAAAGGTCCTGTACTTGATACATTTCCTAGTTGTATCCTCAGTAAATTGTAGAAGTAGATATTTGTGTAAGCTTTTTTTCACTCAAGAACTAGCAGCCAAGTTTTTGTTTTTGTTAGTGTTTTTGTTTTTGTTAGTGTTATTACTACAAAATTTATAAACAATGAAAGTTTAAAAAAAATCAGGACCTTTAACGTCTAATGTTAATGACATGCAACAATCCAAGGAGATTTTCAATTAGTTTATACTCAGTAATTGGCTGTACATGGTCTAAAAGACATTGATTTTCAAGCAAAATGTGTTGCTTTGGGATCAAAATTGGCCAAAAACTGGGACACCTGGGACAGATCTGGTGTGAAACTGGGACAAAACCATGATTTTGGAGAAAGTCATGGGGACATGGGACAAAGGCCTTAAAAGTGAGACTGTCCCGGGTAAACTAGGACATCTGGTCACCCTAATTTAAATAGCTTTTGAGCCAAGCAGAATCCAGTCTGCCCAGCTACACTGTGGTTCCTAACCAGGGGTACGTGAGAGTTTAGCCGGGGGTACTTGGATACAAAACTGAATTGTATTTTTGATGGTTGTGTTAAATTTGCTTTTTAATATTTGTTTTATTTCGATATCAAAAAATGCCCTCATTCAGGGTTTATACAGTTAGTGGCGAGTCAAATTTAATGCTTTTTAATGCAAATACTACATTTTTAATGCCACAAACGCCACAAATCAGTACATATTTAAAGGCACTATACCTGATTTTTAAATTACAAACGATGGAAGGGGAAGGGAGTAAAATAAATTGATAGTTGTGGTCCAAATACATTCCTAACTTTCCCAACACATTTCTAAAATCCTGTTTCTTCATTGAGATGAGTTTATAGGCACATTTCACAACTGGCGGGGTCACTTTTTAGGATCATAGTCACAGAAATGCTAGAAAATTAGCCTGCAAACTCATGAAATGGACAGTAAATGCTTATGTTTAGATGTACATTATTATTTCCAGAAATGTCTGGGTTTGCAATATACTAAAGGAGGAAAAAACAAATTTCATATCAGTATAGGAAAAAAATCATGTATCGTCCCTTTAATATGAATTTCTGTATTCAATAGAAAATTTGATACAACGGACAACTTTTTACCAAAAATACAGTATGATTTCTGCCAAAACTCCAATCTAGACCCTAATTGTTGTATTTTAGACAAACTTATGCTGTAAAATGAGTTGAGCAATGTCCTTATTTTCCAAGAACTGAATTTAATGCCAGTTTCTATTGAATGCTTTTTAATGACAGATAAGGCCTTATTTTTGACATAATTCATTTAATGACTTTTAATGCCCTGAGGAAACCCTGTCATTTCTCTATTTAATGGCATGTTTGCAAATAAAAATAAATTACAGATTTTTTGGGAGCTTGAGGCATTAAAACATCATTGAAAGGCATTACATTTGACTTGCTGCTACATAAACCCTGATTCAACCGTAAACAGGAAGAGTATTTAGCTCTTGGTGCTAATAAATTAGGTTTTTATTCACTTTCAAACTACTGTAATCAACAAACCCCTCAAGGCGCCTGAGGGCATGAACCAGGCTAAAAAGGTTGGGAACCACTGACCTACAGCATCCGTCAAAAGAAGAAAATGTGATCCACATTATATCGTTCAAGTAAAAGTGAGCATGTTTTAATATCTTAAACATCTGTGCAACATTATTCAAATGTTACATCACTGCATGACCTGTCACAATATTTACAAAAGAAATCGGCTTTTACATCAAAACCATAAAAAAAAAAAGAAAGAAAAAAAAAAAGGTCAAACTGAGAAGAATGGACAGACAGCCATCTCTAGCCCACACCAATCCAAACACTCGCAACCAAGTGCACGACATTCTCCACACAAGTATATATTAGCCGGAAAACAAAATACTGACGATGACGCGATGAGGTCGGAAGCACTCGCACCTCGCACACACACAGAGAGAGACACAGAAGAAAAAGTGGATCATATGGAGCAGTGATGGGAGCCAGAATGAACTTTACCCAAACGCTTTATGTCCAGAACACCATCAAAAACACAGTAATAGTAGTTTACAAAACGCAGTACCTTTTTGCGACACTGCAGACGCGAGTGTGGCGTGAGTTCAATAGTAGGTTGGGTTCACATTCTAGAATTACAGTAGGCCTACATGTCAAAGTCTCATATGGAGGGCCAGTATAACGGTTTTTGATGCTACTGTGGAGAGGGGGAGGGGAGGGGGACGGAGAGGACGTCGGGTTTTGTGCCAGTTTTGTTTTCAAGGATAAGCCCAGAAATTAGAGATATCGTCCAAAAGATCATGTCAAAACATTTGATATGAAAGCTTAAAGGCTTTTTAGGTGCGCTGCAACTCAATCATTTCACTAGGATGTAACCTAAGCTGAAAATACAATCTAGAAAAACAAAATGTTTTGGTTGTTGGCGGTGAAGACGGTAAGTAAAAGTTCCACCTCCGGGTTTGTAGTGTTCTCTCGTAATCTCCACCCCCCAAAGAATAAAAAAAAAACTGAAGTCAACAGAAGCACAGTTCTCATGATAAACCATTGTTCAAAACACACAAAAACATACACATATAAGGCTTGAGTTCTCAACTCTTCGTAGTATTATTGCCATCATTTTTGTAAAGCTTAAAATAAATATGGAGTACTGTACAGAAATAATTTACAGGAGTAACGTAAACAAAATCAAACCAAAGGACAAGGCCCCGACACGCCAGAGAGTCTTCCTCTGTGTGTGCAAGTGTAGTGTTAAGATTCTTCCACCCAAAGACTGCAGCTCGCACCAGTCCTCTGTTAGCGTTAGGGTTAGTATCCGAGTGATCTAGAGCCGTGGTATTCAAGTACACTGTAGGTCAGACAGTAATACTAACATGATATAGAGAGAACCGTATAAGAGCTGAGGTCAAAGGAAAAACAAGTGCAAACTCATTAAACCCCTTAAAAACATGATTGTTACATTGAAATAGTCTTTAAAAAGGAGGAGCACGGTGCTGGAGGTTAGAGACGCAGTGCTGAGCTACAGGAGGATGCTTCATGATCTCAGAGCTTTAGCAGTGGTCTTTGGGTGGACTGTGCTGATGAAGGTACAGACAGCTGAAGCCATTGTGAAGGGAACACTTTTCTGGTAAAGTTCATTCTGAGTTGAGTGAAATGGAAAAGCAAGAAGAGGGGGACCTCTGCAGGCCACTGGGAGAATGACATGGTTCGGTAGATGTCATAATCTTATTTGTCCTATACATGCGGCCGGACATGGCCGCACTCTTCATATAAACTAACACATTGGTACACTTCTGCTTTGTACAATAAAAGATCAAATGTGCATTAGGTACGCTTGTACAGGACATTGTACAATATTTACATACAATTCTTAATAGCGTGAAATTTCAGGATTATCTATATACATATTGAAAATGTATCAGAAATATTTGGACTGTCTATTTTCTTAAATATGCAAGGTAATGCTCATAGCTTTTCACGTTTTACTATCTTACTAGAAAAAAATAGTTCATTCAGTGGCCTGTAGACAAATTGCAACAGTTTGGGTGTTGTCGGAGTCAGCCCGTGTGTTGGTCTTAGCACCGTGGAGCTGGGCAACAGTCGCTGTTATCTGGAGATCTTCCTCCTCTTGGACTTGGGGAGCTTCAGTTGGCGCTCCCTCTGCAGGAGAACACACACTGTGAGCAGGACAACAAGAACGGTGTGCACACAAAAAACTACCATTGATTCTGTGAGAGGATCGGTGAATTGTTATCTGTTCAATACTAAACCATATAAATTAAATAATAGTCCCCCTGTACTAGACCCCTGCAAATCTGAGTGCCCCCTGAGTGAAAAAGTCTGGACACGCTGCTGTTCCCTACAACCTCCGATTCTGAGCAACTTCATTTTCCCTACAGTCAGCTGTCTGGTACAAGGAGCTGTTCGAAAGTGCAATACTCACTGTGGCAGACATTTTGTCCAGCTCACTCATGGCCTCGTGGATAGCAGCTTCTAAGTGATTATTGAGTTTCCCCGGCCTGTAGAACAAGAGTCACTCCTCAATTATCGAGTCAACACAATAACTTAATATCTGTATGAACAAGCCTCTTGAAGCACACACACCAGGCTGTAGCTGTGAGGAACTTACTTGAGTCCTAGTTTGGCCGCTCGTTCAAGAGCCTCCAAGTCATGTGTTAGTGTTTTTAGCTTCTCAGGCTCGACCTACAATCAAACACAAGTGGAGTGTGTTATAGAGAGAAAGAACAGGAGATTGGATTGAAGAGTTGGATGCAGGGAGGATCCTGTCCTTTAGAGAAGAAAAGCACTGACCTTGGCCTGTTCCCGCAGCTGCAGCGCGGCTTGTTCGTCCCCGCTCAGCTTGGAGGCCCAGGGGGGGAAGCCCTTGAGCCCCCACACCAGTTCACCCATGTTGAAGGTCCTGGAGCGGTAAAGTGGCTCCGAGGAGGGCGAGTCGGGCGGTCGTAAGTCCTCTTCACTGCTCAGGCTCTTGGTGTCTGAAGGGCTGGGGGCCATCCCGTTCATGTGCCCATTGTAGTGGTTGTAGTCTTTGGCCAGAGGCCCTTCCAGGCTGGTGGAGGAGCCGGGCGACTGGTCGTCCCCGGTCAGGACCTCCCCATAAGGCCTGCTGTTGAAATGGGTGGTAGTTCCATTTAAGGGGGTCTGCTCTTTATAGAGTGGGCCACGGCTGCAGTTGTTAAAGCGATACGTGTCCTCTGGGTAAACCTTATGGGTGAGCACCATGCCGTGGTCGTTGGGGCCCTCGGAGGGACAGGGAGGGGCAGGGGCCAGGCTGGCAGGACGCTCCACACAGGGACTGCTCCTCACATGAGTGGAACACTCCAGAAACTCCTCTCCTACCCAATGATTCTGGGAGTCCAGACTGGGCAAGTGCTGCTCCCTGTCCCATTGGCTCCTGGGGGTCCCGCGGCCAGGAGAGCGGAAGTATTCCCCGCCTTCGGGCCCCTCCAGAGTGTTCTTACCCAGCTCGTGTTTGGGAGCCCTGCGCAGCACCCTGGAGCGGGAGTCGCTCTCCTGGCCGTGTAGCACTGCGCTCACAGCCTGGGGGAGGTTGACCGGGTCCCCGATAGAAGCGGTGAAGGCACTCATGGCACTGAGCGCGGGCACGGGGCTGGCCTGGGTGGTCCCGCCCACAGTGGCTGTGATGGTAACGTGCATCCCTTTACTGGCCGCGTCCACCACAGCTCTGTAGATGGCATCCACCTCCGGCCCTCCACCAGGCCCTGGAGGGCCCTCACTGTGCGACTGCTGGCTCTCCACAAACTGGCCCTGATGCATGACCCCCTGCTGTCAACACAAGAGAACATTGTTTACCCACAGCCGTATGTGCTAATGCTGGATGTTTGAGGTGGGCACATACCTGATAGTTCTGGTACAGGCAGTGCATGGAGTCTGAGGGGGTGTCCGTGTAGTGCTGCTGCCCCCTGTAGGCGGGGTGTGGGACCACACCTGGCTGCATGTGTGGGTGGGCAGACTGCTGGTACATGTTGACTCCAGGGCCACCTCCACTGCTGCTCATACTGGGGTTAACAGAGGGGACGTGAGGCTGCATGGAGCCCATCCCACAGCGAGAAGCAGGGTTCACTGAGCACACAACACACACCGTCACATAGATGTAAAGCCCAAGTCATGAGTCTGTTCCACAGAGACAGACCTGGGAACGTCTGTGGTGATGTCATCATCATTCATTTAACATGGAAAATAAAGTAGTAAACCACCAACCACTGCTCTGACGGCTTCTTGTTCAGTGCTGCATTATTATATAGACCTAGTAGGGTCTAAACATGTTGGCTTGACCTCTAAATAAAGGCCTTTTAGAACTTTCCTCGCGCTGCTCATATTTTATTGGAGTGCCTGGATCTGCAGTTTTATGATAAACTTTGATCTCTTTTGTTCCAAGAGCACCCTTTACTATTTCTTTCGACACCTGAACATTACAGAGCAACCAGCCACTCTCTGAGTTATAAACAGTGACATGTTGTTAAAACATTTGAAGATGTGTCTCACCTTGTTCTGTGAGAGGCTGTGAACAGCTGCCATCAGCGCCACCATGTGGTATCATCATGTTAGTCCGTCCCATACTGTGGAGAAGGTTTTGCTGTGCAGGGTGGGCCATAGGACCTGGGTGAGTACTGGGATGGGAGAGTGGAGGGGGGTTAGTGCTGGGGCGTCCCAGGGGCATACAATCTGGTCCCATTGGTCCATTTCCTGGGCCCATTGGTCCACAGTTAGTCATGGAGCTCTGCATCTGGGCTGGGAACTGGCCCTGGTGATGCAGCAGACCTCCAGAGGGTTCCATGTTCTGGCAGTGCTGCAGGCTCTCTCCTGAAGCACGAAGTCTTTGCTGTGCTAAGAGGTTCTGAGGAGGTCCCCCTGGGCTGTAGTGGTGAGGCACAGCCCCTGGTCCGCTGGGGCTAAGGCCAGGCCGGAGGCTGTGGGAGCTCTGGCTGCTCATAGACTGCAGCAGCTGTGCCATGGAGGTGTTTGGAGGGAGGTTCCCCATGCGCCCCACTTTACGCAGCTGCTCAGTAGCACTGGGCCCAGGCATGTGCTGCCCCCCCATGGCCGGTTTGTTCAGCATGTTGTAAACGGTGTTGTTACTCTCATGGTTCACAGGCATGTTCCCAGAGGAGGCCTTTCTTTTACGTGTGGGGTCCCTCTGTTGGGCCATGAGTTTATCTCTCAGGGCTGCCCTGCCGCTCTGACTCTCTGGACTATTGAGCAGCATGGAGGAGTTCGGAGGGAGCATCGGGTTTAAAGTGCTGTGTCCCTCTATGCTGCGCGGGTCACTTACAGGACCAGGGTGCCCCCCAGCACCCATGCACACCCCAGTACCTGCCGCAGCGGCGGTGCTGCTGGGCGTACTGAGTTTTTGATTTGCTAGCTGTGCTTTGGCTGCGGCCGAAAGGAGACTGCTGGCGGGGAAGGAAGCAGCGTTCTGTTGGTTGAGGATCTGGTTGAGGGGCATGCCCAGGAGTCCTGGGTGGCCCTTCTGGGAGACACTGGGGTTGGCTGTAGCTAACGTAGATGGAGAGGGAGAGGAGCAGGTGGGAGAGTACATAGGGTTACTGTGCTGCTGGGCACACACTGAATTTACCATGGAGGGTAGCATTTGGGAGTCTTTATATTGGTGGAGTGGATCATTTTTATTTGTGGAAGGACTGGAGGGCATGGGTCGGGGGGAGCCCATGGTAGACCTGGGTGAACGAGGTGGGACCTTCATGGTACCACATGGGGGCTGATGTCCAGGGAGCAGGACAAAGCTGCCGTGCTCAGAGGAGGTGGAAGAGGAGCGGGAGCGGTGGGGGGAAGCCTCCATCCTGCCGTGGGCCGGTCCTGCCATGTGCACCGGAGATGTGACCGGAGAGGGGGACACAGAAGAGGCCTGAGCCCTCTGCACATGGCCCCCATGCCCCGCAGGCTTGGCAGTGGGTAAAGGTAAGTTGCTTGGCAAAGGGACGATGACAGGGGGAGGGATGTTTACATTCATCACTGGTACCTGAGAGTGAAGGGCGGGCAGAAAGTTGGAGGGGGTGGGAACAGTGGCTGGCTGACCAACATGTTTACTTGGGATGGGGTCTAGGATGCCCAGTGGGTCCTTTTCAGAAGCTAACTGCCTTTTCTGCAGGGCACATGTGGGGTGAGGGGGGACAGGATGTACTGGGGGCTGTGTTTTATGGTGGAATTGAGCACGAGGCATATCCATACTGGGGGGGAAATTGCCACGTGAGAGGTTCATGACAGGGCTTTTGGCTGTGGCCGTGGGGGAGAGAGGTGTACTAGTCCTCCCTGTCATGGAACAGGATCCTGGGGGGGAACTGTGAAGCATGACACTAGGAGGAGAAAGAGGAGTCCGAGTGTTCCCATGGTGGGGCCCAGAGCTGGGACTCCCACCTCCAGGAAAGCCACACATATTTGTCCTTGCAAAGCCATCTGGGCTTCCCAGAGTGTCTGCACAAGGAGACTGAGAACCATCTCCATATAGTTTTGAAGTCGTTGGAGGGGGGCTCAGCATGCCTCCATATCCAGAGCGATAAGGGGACTTGGGCCCAGGCTCCCCACTGGCCAGCCTCTGCCTCTGGTGGTATCCAGGATACATGTCCGGCTGCTGGCCTCCTCCCACCTCCGGCACTGGATACCTCTGTCCCGCTGCCATCATCATCTTGAAGGGGTTCTTGCAGTCAGGAGCCACAGCATTGGGCAGGCCGTCGTGGGCTTTAGTCCTCACTACTCGCTGTCCCATGGGATGCACTGCTCCCACTGACGACGTACCTTCAAACAAAGCAGAAACGCTACATTAATTACTGGAGTCTATGAGCTAGAATGTTATAGAACAAGAGAGAAATTATTTATCATCATTATGTCCTGTTTTGTTATTGGAAACTGAACAATACAGTTTCAAACATTTATAAAATAATCTTTAATGCTAACTGAGTTGGCTAAGTATCTTCATAATAGTTGTAGAATGTGATGTGCTGGTGCAGAAGCATCTAGCGTGGGGGAAAGACATGTTGGGATTTTGATAAAATGGGGTCAACAGAGTGCACTGAAGAGAATTCAGAGCACTCTAATTTCATGTAAAACATTGTTATAGTGACGATGCAGTACCTCCAGGACTGGTAATGCTCAGGGGGGAGTGTGTCTCCATGCTTTTGTGCAGCGTGGCCACAGCCAGCAGCTTCCTCTTGTGGATGCACAGTTTGGTGACATCCTCATCGGCCTTCACATCCTCTGCCGTCCTCTGCTTTACTGTGGCTGCTGCGTCAAAGTTAAACACCTGGAAAAGGCCAGACAAATACAGTGGTAAGTAAAGATGGACTAATAACATCAAAGCACTATCTGGTTTGTCAGGAATGTGAAATAGATAAATCTGTACCAAAAGACGACTAGCTTATAAAAGAAAAAGAGACTCATTGAGTCTGATTCAACTCAACAATCAGATTGTGGCGCATGTAAAGGCGTACCTTATGGAGGATGAGTGGACACTCCAGGCCACATTTGCAGGTTCCATCTGTCAGCAAGTAGGTCTTCACCTGCTCCAGGCTGGTCAGCACAGAGCCACTGGGACTGCACACACCAAACAAGTCATCAAACAGCCTGTTACTCAGCACAGCAAGTATAACATATAACCTTAAGGTGTTCAGGTTGTTGCTTCTTGTATTTATTTATTTAAGGGTTTTAGCTGGCAGGTTTTACTCGATAGGACAGTCCAGTGTGACTTTGTCAGCATCCAAACATGATTTATATTAATGTAAACCAGCAACATCCAATCAGGTAACACGTCTTACTCCAGTTAACCTCCAGCTCGCCTTGCACTCCTTCGTTTTGTGTCAGATTTATAATTGTTGTAAATGTCTGTAGTCAGTACCAGGGTTTCCATTAGCTGGCTATAGTCGGCGTTTGGCTGTTTTGAAATGCAAATGATTGGTAAATATAATTACCACCGGCCAAAAAAAAATCTAATTTGGAAAATTAAAAAAATACTGATACAAAAATGAAATTAAATCTGTGACAGACATAATGCAGTATTGTTGAAGAAGACCAAAATATGAATTGTCTGGCCTATCAGAAAAAGGTTTAGGCTACGCATTCGGCTAGTTACAAAGTGCTGCTGATCACATTGGAGCCATGTATTGGCTTTTCTCTCTTCGCACCTCCTGAATTCTTCCAAGAGAACTGTGGCCTACTGGTAAATTTACTTTTACCGTGTGCCATTCCATTCGATTATTGGTTAAACCCACACGAGTTCAGTCAGACAGAAGCGCTGCCTGCACACTCCTCCTCTCCCCGAGTTCAGAGGCTCTCTGCTCGGGCGATCTGTGCAGAATGTCGCGCTTGTTTCCCTGTACGCGTTCACTGCACCTGAATTAAGTCTGTCATTAAGCTGCTCCGTGTTGAATCAGGCTGTTGTTTTTGGGTGAATGTAGCCCACACTTTGCTTTGTCTCTCAATAATATTTCAGCTGTCAATTAATCTCATTCATTTCGCCCCTGAAGCCTTGAAGGAGTGTTACTGATATCTGTATGTGAGATGTTTTTGAACTCACACACTTGTATTAAAGCTATTGTGTAGTGCTTCCTTACTCCCTCTCATCCACGTGTCATTTTGTAATGTCTCAGATGTTTTTTTTTTGTTTATTTTAAACCTTGTAATAATATTTCAATAAAAGGTAATAAAAAATGTAAAAAGCAATTAGTAGTGCACTATCTACGGGTAAATGTAGGTGCATTATCATTGAGAATATGATTACATTTCCATATAACCAGCAATTCTCATTAATCAGGCATTATACAGGTAGCGGCAAGTCAAAGTTTTGACCAGAAATACAGTATGATTTCTGCCAAAACTCCAGTCTAGACCCTAATTTTTGACAAACTTATGCTGTAAACATAACCCTCTGGACAGACCATGTCTGCCATTGACATGGTCTGTCCGTCGTCTCCACGAGGAAAGGAGGGTTGGGCTTTTAAATGAGCTCAGCCATGTCCTTCTAGGCCTCTAGGGAACGATGTAAAGTTGCGTTGAAAATTCATGTCAGGAAGTGCTATGTTAGCATTTCCAAAAACTGCTGACTCTGCACTTTACACAATCTCCCAGGGATTCAAAACGGTACTAGGTAAAAACTTAGGGTTTTTTTTGGCTGAAACTTGACTTTTTCATCCTGAAAATGTGTCACGGGTCAGCTGCCATCTTGTTTTCTGTTTACGTAGAACATGGAGGGCAAAAGTATGGGTTAACATTTGTGCCAAAAATTAGCAAATCTATGAGGTAACATTTGGGACAAAATTGTTGCAAATATATGGATAATAAACACAGATGTCACATAGAAGGTCAGGTTTATAGCCTTTTATGTTTATAGAAGCATATTTTAGTGGAATAATAATCAAAACAGTGCTATGAGCGCCTACCTTTTTAGTGATTTTTAATGTTGAATGTCATGCCTTAAAGTCGTGTCAGATTGGTTGTAAAAGTAGGTTTCCTGTTGGTGGAATGCTAACCTTATGTAGGCGACCGGTCCAGCAGGGTCCACCTTCCGCTGCCAGCCAATGGGCACCTGGACAGGGGCCTGCCGCTCGTCCCCTCCCGTCTCACACTCCTTTCCTCCATTCATTGCTCCTCTGCTTTTACGCGCTCCACCTGACGGACACAGGATCAGACGAGGCTCAGTTTGGTCACTCTGTGGAAGATGGTGAGTTGTGGAAGACAAAGAGGAGCAGAGCTTACCACTGGCTACTGAGCGAAAAGCCGTCTTCCATTACTGCGTCCTGTGTTCCAGAGCCATGCAGTGTCTGGAGGTGCAGTGGAGGTCCTCTGCAGACAGCTCCTCAGCGACCGTCCGTTACCACAGTGCTGTATCAGAGAAACCTCAGCTCACTCTCTTCAACATCTCGCTTGCCAAAGACTGCCGGGCCACGGTATTCCCATGGTTCCTGTCAACAAACAACAACAGTCAGTGTGAGCCTTCAGACTGAGACAACTGCTCTTCCATGTTCTGAACGTGGGCCTTGTAGTTCTCCATCATAGCTGTGACAGATGTTTGTCTAGTGACCTCTCTCTTGAGGCTGTGGTCCTCACTCCTCACTGAACCAATTCTGCGCATTTTTTTATTCTGTCACGTGTGTCTTCATTCTGACACTCAGGAATATTAGTGACAATGTTACAGAAAATTTAAAAGATAGTCCAATGTGAACAATGGCACTTGAAGTTAGCTGCGCTAGCACAGTACCATGGCATAGCATAGCTATATTAGGATTCTATGTTGAGTACAACTTGAGACCTTTGGGCCACATTGTTCCTTTCTGTCTCTGTATCTCAATTTGGTGAAATCATAATAATGTACTAGTCATAATCGTTTGCGATTATTTGCTAAAACCAAACACTTTTTGATTGGTTGTAATTAGCAAATCAGAGACAGCATTTATTCTGGTTGTAAAATGTCCTTTGCAACCCTGTAGTTTAGAGCTCTACAATTGGTTTTCCACTGGCAGTTCCGGCTGAGCCCAGTGCCTTGTCTACTCGCGTTGTCCTTTGTTTCCACATGCCTTACCGTCTTCAACCTTGGGTCAAAGCGAGCTGGCCTGGTACTAGCATGACGTGAACAGACTGCTGGCCTCTTATTTGTTAGAGCAGAGAGAAGACAGCCCTCGCAAAAACAGACACGTCATAACCAGAGTATTACTTCACAATATTATATTGCGGTTGTAAACAGTGATCTTGCCGATCGATGGCATTAGCCGCTGTTAGCACAGCTTTAGCTGCTGTTAGCATAACATTAGCACATTGCTTGCCTTCATGGTTCGTTTTTTAGCAGAGCTTTCCTCTAGTTTGTCTTCAGAATAATTTCCAAAAGGCAGTATTTCTCCACTGTGTACTAACCGTGTTCCTGTCTGTTGCTTCCATTATTACTTTGCGGTGCTCTTCTCCTAAGGAGCCGCTGACCGGTAAACCCCGCCCTCTAAAGAGTAGCCCAGCGATCATGTGGAAAAGCAAGACGGGTGAATCCAAGGATTGCTCCATGAGCTGGATAGAAGCGTGCTACGTGGAAAGACGCCAAAACAGGTATTTGGTCTTCCTTTATATCGAAAACTCCTGGATATCTTTAAAATGTGGTGAACTGAATCTTGTTCTGAAAACAAATTGCAAATCAAACCTTTGATCATGAATACTCATTTCAGGTTTTGCTGCCAAAATATTTTTTTTTTGCTGTTGCTGCTACGTTTTTCATTGAAGGACATTAAAAGCACAGTCACTCAGTGATTTGGCAGATTTCAAACTGAATAGATGCTGTTTCATTACCATTTACATTTCCAATATGCGATGATGTGACCCTGCGAGCTTCTGGTCTGAGAGCAAATGCAGTCTATGCACTCGTCTAAAGGTTTACAACAAATCCGTTCCAACTCCGTCACAGGCACGTCTGATGTAACTATAGAGTTTACACCAATGCGGCAGGTCTCCGTTACCTCAGTCTGGTTTGACCCCTGCCACAGCAGTATGGAAGATGAACAGGCCAGAAAAAATAAATAACATACTAATCACGCTTTAACCTTTCTAGACAGAAAATATCAGTTTTCCTTGTATCTGTCGGGCAAAAAACATCAGCAGCACCAGTCCAAACCATGGTCAAAACTTCAAATGCTGAAGATAACAGTTTTGCTCATGTCTCTATTAGATATTTGGCACAAAAAGTGAGCTAAAGCCAGGACTCTTTCCACAGCCACTAAGCGCAGAGCAGGAACCAACAAACGGCTGGGCTTTTTTACATTTCTCTCACACGGACTTCATTCAAGTGATTGTAAACCTCAAAGTAAGGTGACCTCCTCAAATAGTAGTGAAAGTGGAACAAATCGTGTGATGCAGTGGGACATGGAAGACATGAGAAAATAAACTTTGACTAAATGTAAAGATCACAATCGAAGCACTTCCTAGCAAAGGACCCAAAATCACACATTCAGATAGAAAAAGCGCAAAAAATACTGTAATCCGGAGAGTTAGGACAATATTGTACATTTTGTGCAAAATTATTATTTTTTGAATGCGTAATGAGTAAAATCTTTATATTTTAAAAGAAATTTGACAAATTGGGCAAAACAGGCACAAACGTCTTCAAAACCTGCAGCTGAATACATACTTTTAGTATTTTTCATGAAGCATGGCATAAAAGATCAAGGCGTTTAGATTTAATATGTACTGGAAACGACAGTAATGCTTTTCAGTGACATTTAAAGCCTTCATTTTGGCACAGTTCATTTAAATACCACGCAGAAACACTGGTGGTATTCTCTATGTAAATCTAACTTTATTGAAAAAGTGGGACATTAGGTGGGACAGAGGGACAAAGGTCTAAATGGCTGAGCATTGCAACCAAATAAGGGACAGGTGGTCCCCCTACCTAAGAAACACTGAACATTGCCTAAACTAAGTCCTGATCATCAACAATCAGAGGAATATCTGATTATGCTATTCCTTTTTTTAAACTGTCCCCAGTTCAATCAATACATTCATTTTACAGCCTGATAAAACCCCAATGTGTACGGTCAATATTTTGGTGACCAGTCATTGTGTGCCTGTGATATTGTCGTGCACCTGGATGCAGCAGTGACAGATAAGATTCACAGACAACACCGACTAAAACGCTTAGACACACTCACACACTGCACCTTATTTTAAAGCAATAGCTAAAAAAAGGGCAGTTTAATAGGGCTAGAACGATAATAAATAAATAAATAACCTGTTACAAATTGTTTCAATAGTGAAACGTTTTGTAAAACAATATCAAAACAGTTCAGTTATTAGTTCTATAATTGAAATCTTGCTATAGTAATAATTATTTAACTATCCTACGATCAAAAAAATAGATATTTACAACAAATTAACAAAATGATCATATCAGCCTAATTATCATCCATCGGCCTCGACAGCCCCCTTTAAAATCGGTATCAGACAATATGGATTTACATCGTGCGTAAAGGAAAACGAGACGCTACATTTCCTTTTGTCATGTAAGGCCATATCTGGTGTGATTCTCTCCTACATTTATGGTGCTATTGTGCTGTATCATCGAGGCAAGCCCCGGCTGAGCCAAAGTGCACACCTAAATGAGACAAACAACACGAGTTTAAAGTTTTGCCATTGTAAATTTTCATTTCCACATTGAATACATCGACTGCTCACACAATGACACAAGTATAAGTGCAGGGTGATGATGCATTGCACCTGACAGAGTTACAAGGAAGGGTACGCATGTGTCGCTGTGTAACATGATGTTCAGGAGACAGTGTGTGTTTCTTTTTATTAATACTATTAACTTGATAATTAAAGTTTGATGAACATATAATAATCATATGAGATTTTATATGGGTTGTTTCCGTAATGCTAGAACACACAAACACATAAAACAAATCCCAGTCTGTGTTTATGAATGTTCAAAAGACCGCCCTTCTCTTTCAGTCAGGAATTGCAGGTCATTTTATTTCACTTCACAGGTCCACTACCAGAGTCATAAGTAGATAACCAGTTTATAAACAAGGAACAACCATGTCTGTCCAGTTACACCTTCAAGCAAGCAAGAAAATCATGTTGTTTGCACCTGACTTCAAACCTGCAGGTTTATCCTGGTGCAAACCATGTCATCTAACAAAAGCACTACAGCAGTCATGATCTTCAGGCTTCATTCATACAGATCTAATTACATAGGCTATTGACTTTCCCAAAAGAACAAAAATTGGGTTCACATGCGACCCACACCATTACAAAAAGACGGCAATAACCTCTAGCTGTGTTCATGACAAGGCTGCACTGTGCCACTTCACCATTAGCCAATGTCCAGAGGAACATTTACAGTTGACAGCTGAGCTTAGCTGCAGAGCTGCCCACATGATTGAACTATTTTTTCGTAGACATGTATGACAAACAGCGCATATGGTACCACAACAAGCGGAGGTCTCTAACGTTTAATAAAAGCCAATTAGCTGTATAAACATTAGCCACACTGATCAACTGTGCCAGGTATTGCTTTAAACCCCTTTTAGCGACAGGGAGACAGTTCTCGCACATTTGTTAGTCTGGGCATAGATCAGCGAATCAAATGTCCATCACGAAAGGCCCACACCGTTAGGCTAAGTGACTGCCTCGATTGCCAAAACAGCGTCTGGCTATGCCTGAGATGCAATAGTCACAGCATCAAACTAGCTGGGGGGTTAGCATGCCCAGCGTCAGCTGTCTAGCTCCCGTTAGTTAGCTGGATAGCTAGCTTGCTAGCTTGTTGTAATGAAACCGGATTATCCGACAAGTTCAGCGGCGTTAACGAGCTCCGATATTTGGGTGCAACACGTAAGCTTTGGTTGAACACACTCTCGAGTCGTGGACAATATTTCAACCCTAAATGGTTGAACTACAAAGCAGTTCGACTCGCATTAAATTTGGAGTCAAGGGGCCAGGCGAGGCCAGGGCCAGGCCGAGTTGCATAGATAGCTTAGCATGAAAGCTAACAGCAGTGCAAGCCCATTTCGTTCGTAGGGAGAGAGCGAAGAGAGACGCTCTTCAGCCACTAACGTTTCTGTCTGCATCAAATTCAACCGTAAATGGGCCGATACAACGAGGACATTCAATCGGTGATATAGTAGTGCGTATGGAGCGATATAACCATGGAACAATAGAGAAAAGAGCAGAAAAATAGGAATAAGAAGCGTTACCCATTAGTTGACTGCCTCTGCTGGTTCTTCTACACTGGGATATTGAAAATGATGGAGAGCCGCATTGCGCATGCGCTGGAGCAAGCAGATGGGAGAGGTGATGCACGTTCAACCAGGCTCCACATACATGATGCTGTACATAGGAGGTTATAATACACATGTTACAATTCTGGAAATTCTGCTAAATCATGTAGCAATGCTGCAAATGCAACAGAGATTATGGCCTGGGTTCTTTTAATGGGGAGCTATTTACATAAAACATGAATTTACATATTTCTGAGAAGCAGAAATTGTTGTTTATATCAGTTAATTTACCCTTCATTCTCATAGTGTTGTGGCTGATTATTAGAGTGAACATATCAAACTAGCAATTGTGGTGCTTATAATGCATTAAATGTGTAAATAATTATGAACTCTGCTGCTTTTTATAGCTTCTATTTCTATACCCAAACAAATTCGTCAAGATAATTATTATCACTAATTGTTTTAAGGTCATACATGCCATTTAAGGCTTTGAAATACTTTTTCGCAAACTAATTTGTAATTGCATATCCCTATTTATTGAAGCCATAGGGAAAGTTTTGGATTTACATACATATGAACCTTAAAATGCTTGCACACTCATTTTAAGGGTGTCATTTTGTCCAGAACTGTCCATAAAACACCCTGAGGTCACTTGTCCCCGTCGGCACTTGGGCCTTTTCTTGTGAAGACTGTTCCTGAGGTCTTGTGGCTTATTATTGAAGTAATTTCTTGGACTTTGACTCAGACCTGTGAATCAAGGACTCAAACTCATACTCAAACTGAGGATTTGAGGGTGACTTGAACTCGAACAATTATGATTTGACTATGTCTCTTCCTGTGAGGCCCATCCCTGAAGTTGCTTGAGACGGAGATGCAGGTGAACAGGACTAAATATCTGACTGAATCGCAGACAATATGGATTTACCAAAACTTCAGGTTTTTGAGGGACTGCTGCTAATATTGTGGGAAGTATACCGATCCACAATATATGTTCATCAATATGAAAGTATATCAATTCAACTGAACTGATTAAAAACACAAAAGTTGTATAAAATAATGAATAAGTCAATAAATACATCAATAAAATAAATAAATAATGAAACAACAGACTTAATTTGACCAATTTTGTTGCCCTTTAAAGTAATTTGTATTATACTGACTGTATGACTGTTATACTGTATTGATCTTCTTCTATTCATGATTTTCATGTGCCTAGATGGCACCATTCAATCAAATGGCACATAAAAATCACAATACTCATCTTTAGGTCAGAGCTGGAGGGCAAGAATGCTCCAATAGAATGCAAAGTGAAAACTATGAATTGGTTGCTTAAAGATTCTAATGTGATGTCACACTGTCAGATGGAGCCTGAGCCAGTGTTCCTGTCCCCAGAGTGAAACTATATGTTTATAAACATAAGCAGAGGTGGAAGAAGTACTCAGTATTCTTGCTTAAGTAAAAGTAAAAGTATCAGATTAAATTTCTACTTAAAATTATAAAGGTATCCACTGTAAAATGTACTTTATAAGTAAAAACTAAAAGTATTTAAGAGTTTAATGTGCAGGATTTTTTTTATAATTTGAATGAAATCAGGTCTAAACGAGTAAACCACTAACTCAGGTCTAAATCAGGACAAAACCAGGACTAAACAAGGTCTAAACCAGGACTAAACAGGGTCTAAATCAGGACTAAAGAAGATATAAACCAGGACTAAACCAGGTCTAAACCAGGACTAAATCAGGTCTAAACCAGGAATAAACAAGGTCTAAATCAGGACTAAACAAGGTCTAAGTCAGGGCTAAACCAGGTCTAAATTAGGACTAAACCAGGTCTGGTTTAGACCTGATTTAAACCAGGACTAAACCATGTCTAAACCAGGACTAAATCAGGTTTAAACCCGGACTAAACAAGGTCTAAATCAGGACTAAACCAGGTCTAAATCAGGTCTAAACCAGGTCTAAATCAGGACTAAACAAGGTCTAAATCAGGGCTAGATTGGGGCGACAGTGGCGCAGATGGTAGTGTGGGTCGTCTCATGATCGAGAGGTCGGGGGTTCGAATCCCGGCTCCTGCAGCTGCAGATTGT
>OMNZ01102471.1:5477-18177 GCA_900303255.1 Lesueurigobius sanzi | reverse complement strand
TCTGTGTCTTACCCTCTTGCTTGAGGGTGTCAATGATGGCCTTCTGGACAGCAGTCAGGTCGGCAGTCTTACCCATGATTGCGGTTTTGAGTAATGAACCAGGCTGGGAGGTTTTAAAAGCCTCAGGAATCTTTTGCAGGTGTTTTCGAGTTAATTAGTTGATTCAGATGATTAGGTTAATAGCTTGTTTAGAGAACCTTTCCATGATATGCTAATTTTTTGAGATAGGAATTTTGGGTTTTCATGAGCTGTATGCCAAAATCATCAGTATTAAAACAATAAAAGACCTGAAATATTTCAGTTGGTGTGCAATGAATCTAAAATATATGAAAGTTTAATTTTTATCATTACATTATGGAAAAGAATGAACTTTATCACAATATGCTAATTTTTTGAGAAGGACCTGTATGTCCGACAGAAATGTCCACATACTTTTTACAACTTCAATCAAATCAACAATGTTCCTGATCCTACGTATTTGAAGTAGATTACTCTAACCCAAAACATGTTGCAGGGCCGGACGGGGCCTTTCTGTGGAGTTTGTATGTTCTCTCCGTGTCTGCGTAGATTTCAATCAGGTATTTTTCTGGTTTATATAAGCTACAATCTACACCAAGTCCAGTCCTGATTTGAACTTGAGCTAGATCTGGTGATACACAACACAAGTTGGTACTTAACAGCCCTGGACAATGAAGGAGACAGAGAGTAAATGAAATAGTTGTGTCCAAACTCTTCCTAACTTATTTCTAAACATTCCAGTTGTTCACATGGATGAGTTTATGAACACAACTTTCAGGGTCACTTTTCAGGGTCACTGTCACATATTTGCAACAAAACCTGCCTAGTTCATGAAATTGATACAAATGCTTAATAATTAGATGCTTTTTTGCCACAGTTTACAATTTACTTAATTAGGAAATTTCATTCCACAACTTGAAAAAAAAGTCACGTATAGGGCCTTTAACTTAACATACTAAGTTCAACTGCCTCTTCAGTCAATAACACACATTCGCCTATTTGTGATTTTTACATATAAATATAAATTATTAGGATTTTAAGATGGTTTTCTTACTAATAACAGGTTAAATTAATATTTTCCAAAGTCTGTTTATAAACTCTATTCACATAGTATATTGTCCAGCGTCCACCACCACTTTATGCAGTATTTGCTCTATATAAGATAACATATTTGCTTATTAAATGAGTCCATAGTTTGCTGTTAGAAATTTGAAGGAAGTAGCAGAGGAGCTCAGTGTGTTTTATATGAATGAGAAATAGGGGAGGGATTAATTAAACTAGTTTTCTTCTTCTCACTCCCTTTAAAAAGACGAATGCACAAAGTAATCAAAATCTATTATCTTCCTGCAAGTTTGAGGAAAGCTTAGCCACCAGTTCATTCCACTTCAACAGTTATTAAAAATGAACAACAATTAGCTACATTGAGGATTATTCTATTCTATTTATGCATTAATTTGTTGTTATTTTTCTATGATTTCATTATTACTAACAACCTATTAACCTTGGGTCACATCACCAGAGCACATGAAGGTCAGAGGGGAAGGTTACGGAGCGGCGGCCATGACACCGTCCTCCAATTCATTCACGGTAAATGACAAAGCTGCTCGTTTCGCGGCAGAAGCTACTCATTCATGTAAAAAGACCTCAGGGGCGAGAGAGGAGGAAACCCCCACGTCAGAAGAGTCTAAGAGCAAGGACCAGGACGTCACGAGGAGGAGACGTCACACAGTCAGCAGGGAGGACGTCACTGAGCTGCAGCAGGAGAGAGGGAGGGAGAGAGAGAGATAGAGAGGGATAGAGGGAGGGAGAGAGGGGGAGAGGGAGAGGGAAGAGCGAGAGAGAGAGAGACAGAGAGCGTGAGAGAGGAGAAAGGGAGAGAGGAGAGGAGGAGAGAGGGGGAGAGAGAGGAGAAAGACAGAGGGGGGGGCACGGAGAGAGAGAAGAAAGGGAGAAGAAGAGAGAGAAAGATAGGGAGAGAGGAGAGGGGGAGAGAGGGACAGAGAGGGGAGAGAGAGAGAGAGAGCGAGGGGGGAGAGCAAGGGGAGAGAGAGAGGGAGGGGAGAAAGACAGAGAGACAGATAGAGGGGAGAGGGAGAGAGCGAAGGAGAGAGGAAGAGAGAGAGAGATGGAGAGAGGGGGGAGAGAGGGAGAGTGGGGAGGGTGAGAAAGGTGTAAGAAAGGGGTGAGACGAGGTGGTGTGTGACTCCAGACTACGTGCACATCTCAGCACAGGTGCTAGTCTAGACTGTGGTCTCGCTTTGGGCAATACAATAAATCTGATGAATAAATCATATTATTGTTATTGCATCATGAACAAATGCAATATTCCTATTGCAAGATGTAAAAAAAAAAAAACATTGCAATGTCATGATCCATTGAGAGAAAACTGAAATGTGAATTTACACATTCTTTAGTTAGTTTAGTTAGTTTTCTGGGCAGTGGTCTGATTTCTTTTCTATTTAAGGGCCAAGGCTCCACATTTACAAACCACTATTGTGCATTATATGGACCTAACATGGAGGTATGAGGGAATTCTTTTTGAAGTACCAGTCTATACAGTCCATTTTAATATGATGTAAATAATGTGTTTAGTGTTGGTGCTCTTTCTGCTGTTTTCAATTGTTTTTGTTGTGGAATGTGCAATATAAATGATTCTTTTCATCATTCTAAACTGATTATTAAGGTTATTAGGAAACAAAGGCGTGTATGGTAAAGTTGCTCACACATCAGAGGTTGCTCAGTGTGCTTGAGAAGTCGTGAGCGTGGATTGTTAAGCCGCTCTGATCGGTTGGAGGAGCTGACAGTGGGCCACAGCAGATAAACCTAGCCTGCCTCTAATACCCTTCACTCCAGCTCCCTCCCTCCCTCCCTCTCCTTACCCCCATTCACTCGCTCCTTCCCCTCATTCTGTCGCGCTCTCCATTCCCCCTCTCTCTCTCTGTCTTCTTACCCCCATTCTCTCTTTCTCTACCCCCCTCTCTCTTCTTCGCCTCATTCCCCCCTTCCTCCCTCCCTCTTAAGGACTACAGATGGAAGTTAACATGGTGCTAAATCTGGTGCAGCCATCTTCTTAATGTAACTGCATCTTGTCCTTTAAATAAATAAACTAAACTAAACTAAACTGAACTCTTCTTACCCCCATTCTCTCTATTCTCTCCGCCTCTCTCTCTCTCCCTCCTGCTCCTTCCCCACATTGTCTCCCTCTCCATGCACTCCCCCCCTCTTTCCCCTCATTCTATCTCTCTCTATTCTCTCCCCTCTCGCTCCTTCTCTCTCGCTCTCAACCCCCCCCTCCCTCTCTCTCCTTCCCCCTCATTCCCCCTCTCCCTCCCTGTCTGTCCGTGATGCAGCAGGAAAAGCCCAGTGACATCACTCCGCTGCGTCCTGCCTCTCCGCACGTCCGCCCCTGCCTCCCCTTGTCCCGCTACGAGCACCTCTTCCCTCCCTCCCTCCCTTCCTCCTCTCCTCACGCTCCGCCGCCCGTCCAATCAGACTCCTCGACGGGGGCAGGGGCACAGCGCCGATCTCCCCTCCGCCATTGGTGCACTCGCAGCAGTAGCAGGAAGCCGGTTTCCTGGTGGGCGGGGCTTAGCCAGGCTGACCCAACCTCTATGCGATTTCCAAGGGAGAGAGTGTGCTTGTGCGTGTGTGCGTGTGTGTGTGAGTGCGTGCCTATCGCGGGGTAGACAGGCCATCTCTCGCTCGCCTGCTCGCTCCTGATATTGGCACGGCTTCCAAAAAACCTTGCCCCCGCCAGCCCTTTTATAGATTCTGTCAGCGCCGAAACCCTCGCGAGGTGGACACGGGGACAGTGGACGGAGCGAATTCTACACCTCTTTTGGTCTCTTCTTCTTTCTCTCCTGCTTTTTGGACGGCACCAGGATGATAGCGGCTCAGCTTCTGGCCTACTACTTCACAGAGCTGAAGGATGATCAGCTGAAAAAGGTGAGCACCACGTACTGCACATATATCGCAGTAGTTGGGGAGTACTGCAGTTGTGGCGGGGGTAGATTCCAGCCTGTAGCTGTATCCACGCGTGATATGGAGCCGTCATGACAGCCACAGACAGAGGGACAGCGTTCATGCGTCCTGCTGGGCGGACCGCTGACAGGACAAGGGCGCAGCGTGTAAGACGAGAAAAAGCTACAGTTAGTGCGGATCTGTGCTGAAATGAGCTGATTCGTTCACCTTTGGGCAGGAGTTTTTGAACGTCCTTGAGCAGGCCTGGGCGCTGATGGTGTGTTTCCGGGAGCGGTGGTTGCCATAGCGGCAGAAGCAGACAGGTGTCAGTGGAGGGAGAAGTCGTGAGCTGCTTCTCTGCGTCTCCTCCGTCAAAGAACCTGGGCACATTTTGTACATTATGATGCTTTGTGTGTATTTATATACTATTAGAGTCTTTCAGGCTGCACAATTTATTGTAATTAGCAAATTAGCAAAGACTCTTATTTAGTTAGTACAATACAGTTCGGAAATGTGATGTCATATCGCAAAGCATCATGGGATAAGCAGCACGTTTTTTCCATAATAAACTAATGGAGGTTTTAAAAGGTGAAATACTGGAGTTATCGTTCATATAAAATCATTCTGACACTAGAGTGAGTTAGATGTATTTACCAGCTAACGGAGTTGTTCCACGGCTCTTTTGTCCACTTTTTATTTATGTTTCTAGCCAATGTTAGTCTATGGATAACGTTTGCTAGTAGCTGCTAACATGGCGGATTTCCATGTCAACTGTGGCTATTCCCGAACTCATTTTACTTTATAGCACAGCAATGGCATGTTGTAGACCCTTTTGCTGCTTACATCATAATAACTCCAATATTTTACCTTTTAAAACCTCCATTAGTTTATTATAGAAAAAATATGCTGCAAATCCCATAATGCTTTGCGATATGACATCACATTCCTAAAAGTGTAATAATACAGTATATATATGTTATTACATGGACAAAACCTATTTTTTCATAGTATTATGGCTAATATGACTTAGGGTTTTTCGTAACTATAGTATACGGCCTGTAAATGACCAACGAAAATGGTTTCGACATAATATGGAAACAGGCCTGAAAAATATATAATTTTATTGTGTAAAAGTGGTTGTTTGTTGTGTGTGTATTTGAAGCACTGCATACATTTTATATTGTATTTCTCAAATGCTCCAGGGACTGCAGATGGAATCTAGTTTTTTTAATTTTTTAATTTTTTATTTGACCTTTACTTAACCAGGAAAGTCCCACTGAGATTAAGAATCTCTTTTTCAGGGGAGTCCTGGCCCCAGAGAGGATCCTATTGTACATGTTTTTAGTGGTAGGGGAAACCGGAGCACCTGGAGGACACCTACGCAGACACGAGGAGAACATGCAAACTCCACACAGAAAGGCCCCGTCCTGGCCCGGGATCGAACCCAGGACCTTAAATAAACGAATAAACTAAGACTAAACTATCCCTGGTAACCATAATATTTCTATCCATGAAGTAAGGTATGACCAAATATCCTTCGCAAATCAACTAAATATATTATTCCCGTCCCGTGTTGTTTAAAACCTGTACATTAGCTCTCTTCTCTGTTTCTTCTGTTACTTCAGCAGTTCATAATTCAGTCTTGACTAGTGTCCATGCTCTTGTGTAAGGCTGCGCAATATAGAAAAAAGGTTGTTCTTCCTTTTTGAGACTAAACTTTTGCCTCTCAATGGCTAACCTTAACCCACCACGTAAAGGTCAAGTGTACAGAACGGAGAGGTATGGATGTAACAATGAAGGCATTATCATCTTGGCCACAAAAGCTCAGAATGTTATCAAGAAATTGCCCAATATCCAATGTTCCCAGGTCTAAAACGTATCTAACTGTTGCAGCAGTGCAGTAGAAAACCAGATTCACTGGTATTTAAAGCCACACTGCAGAATATTCCAGGTTGTTTGTGTCGTAAAAGTCATACTTGATGCCAGCGATACAAAACGTTGGTAATGCTCAGTGGCAGTGGCTGTCATTGTGTTCTTGGGCAAGACACCGACCCATCTGTATGATTGAGTGGTTGGTGGTGGTCGGAGGGGCTGATGGAGCAGAATGGCAGCCTCACTTATGTCAGTCTGCGCCAGGGCAGACTGCAATAATAGCCCACCACCACCAACTGTGAAAGAATGAATAATAAGTTCAGTGTAACGGTTTGGAAATATCAGATAAAACCTTATTTTATCGTCTCAAATGTCATTCCTCTTGTTCTTGCTCCTTAAGCCACAACAGGACCACATTTTTTAGTTGTAGGTTTACACTTATAATCGCTAGTTTTAGTTTAATCTTATTTCTCTTGCTCACTTCCTGCCTCCAGCTGATGTCATCATATGGAAAAGGACCTAATGGATTTTAAACTCAATGCACGAACAGCAGCATGGTGGCACGGGGAAGTTAGCACCCTCGCATCAAAGCAAGAAGGTCCCATGGGTTTGATTCCCGGGCCGGTTACGGAGGCACCAAAAACATGCACAACAGATTCCCTGCTGTGCCCAGAATTCCCCTAAAGGAGAGTTTGAAATCACAGGGGGATATTCCTGGATAAATAAAGGTCTATAATGTTTTGCTACGCCGTGTAATCAATGCAAAGCAAGCACTATCTCTGTTGGGACGAGCTGATGATGTCCCGCTCCCAGCAGAGTTACAAGTCAGGCCTGATCTGAGCCGAGGTTGCACACAGTAAAGATGAAAGATCCATGTTTTTGAAGTATGTCTCACTAATAAAACAACAGTAATATAATTAATGTTTGTATTTTTTTCTATTTATTGCAATGACAGTCTGGCTTTAACATAATATGACAGTAATGACTGCTTTTTCAGAGAATAAATAGCATTTCTACAATACAACATCAATATATTACAAGAAATATTGTATTGCGATTTCAGATCTAATTGAGTGGTATTGAAGAGCTGGGTAGATGTGTCGATTTGAACTCATTGAACCCTCATGTAATCAATACGAGGGAGAGCGAGGCCACCGCAAAGACACTCACGCTGAAGGACACTGCAACCTTTTCTCTTTCCTATTCTTCTGAGCTCTGTCTTACTCCCTTTAAACACATAATAACCCTGTTGTAATGTTTAATCCTCATCAAAGAGCTTTTTTTGATTGTTTGCATCAGTAATCCTGTATATTCAGTCCGTCTCTCTCTTGTGCACGCATAACACTGGTCTCACATATACGTGACGCACAGAAAGCCAAGGCGCTCCTGTGTTTTAAGGTCCAAATACCTTCGCCTTCCTTGCACAGATTCCCTTCTTTGCCAGAGGTTAATGATTGTCATAGTTTAAATGTCTCTCTGCTGCTTTGTTCGCCGAAGCAAAGTAGGAAGAATGTGCTCTCTGTAGTTACAAATTTGGAAACACAGTCTTGTTTATGAGTATATTGTTTCAAGACAATTTACATTGTAGATTCTCACTGAAGACATTGATTTATGAATGAGCACATGTGGAATTATGGTATTTAAACAAAAAAAGTTGAAATACAGAACTGTGCAAAACTTTTAGGCAGGTATCCGTTTGTGTAGGTTCTCAGTCGTACAGGAGTTGTCCATCGTAGGCAAAACTTCTTCAGTCTTCATCTGATGACGATCTTTGGACTAAGATCGAAACGTCCTACACTTCTACTACAGAGTATAGATGAAGACTGAAGAATGTTTGCCTACGTTTTAGGCAGGTGTGAAAAAATGCTGTGAACAAAGAATGCTTTCAAAAATATATGTTTTTTAATCAATTTACAAAATGCAAAGTGAGCGATAAAAATAAATATCTAAATCAAATCAATATTGATAGGTTACTATCTTTTGCCTTCAAACCAGCATCAATTATTATTGGTACACTTGCACAAAGTCAGGGATTTTGTTTGTAGAAAGTGTCTGGGATTACATGAAGAGAGAGAAGGATGTGAGGAAGCCGACATCCACAGAAGATCTGTGGTTAGTTCTCCAAGATGTTTGGAACGACCTACCAGCCGAGTTCCCTCAAAAACTGTGTGTTAAGTGTACCTAGAAGAACTGATGTGCCTTGCCCAAGGACAGTGCACACATGCAGCAGCCAAGATTCAAACCCCCAACCTCTCGACCATAGGGCGACCCGCTCTACCACCTGCGCCACTATCGCCCCTTTTGTACATTCAGTGCATTTTGTTAAAAATAAATGATAAATGATAACGCTTCCATTTTTAAAAGCATTCTTAGTTTACAGCATTTTTCAAACAAATATTTTTTTTTTTTTCATTGATTACTGCTTTTCAGACTTGGGGCATTTTCTCAATGAGCTTCATAATTTTGTCATAGAAATGGTTTTCACTTCACAGATTTTTGAAAACCATTTCAGGTCACTGCCTTATGAAGCTCATTGAGAACATGCCAAGAATAAAGAGAGCCAATTTTGATAAATTTAAAATGTAAAACATATTTTGAGTTATTTTTTGTTTCCTACATAATTCCTTGTGTTCATTCATAGTTTCATGCCTTTGATGAGAAACATACAATGTAAATAGTGTTGGAAATTAAGAAAAAAACAATACATAAAGTGCCAATACCAAAGCTACGGTGTGTGAAGTAGATGTAAAAGTCTGAATAAAATCTACAGTAGGACCTTTAAAATACAAAACTGTGTTAAAGGTAAAAAGTCTTGTAGTTTATAACGCAAGAGGGAGAGTCGTCTGCCCACACGCAATGACTCTACAAAACGCCTGTAATATTTGCTGTAATAAGCAGCAGTCACCCTTAGCTCTACTGCTACTGGTTTCTTATTAGGGGCAATAAATCAATGTGAATCAATTAGTGATGTAAAAGCAGCCTGTGAGTTTGTGCTGTCTGCAAGATTAATAGCAATCTTATCAAAGTCCAATTTGAAGAGTCACAGTTAGAAAGTCATCTTCATGAACCATGTCTGATGGAGAGTGAAGCCTGGAACGCTTGTGCAAGTTAATATATATTTTACCCAGCAGACACATGTACTTTTTCTACTCTTCTACTACATCAGAAATGTTCAAAGACTGTAATTTCTTAGGTAATATAATCTAAGCTTTTCTCTCCATGGGCTTGCAATTGTTTAGCCATAACAGATTTTAATCCTCTCTCAAATGCTATTTCACCTTGACATGTTTATAAAGTGCACAGTGAACTGAAATATGAGCAAAATTCACAACACATTGAAAAAAATTGCTGTTAGATAATTCCCCAAGGGCACATTACATAAACGTTTTGTCTTGATTGTTGAATTTAGCTTCTTGTCAGTATCATATGTTTTAGTTAGGGGCCATTTTGTTTTATTTCTCGTGTGCGGCTCAGTTTTGGCAGAGGTGACGTTGCATAATCTGCGTTAGAACATTGAGAGGACGCAGCAGGTGCCTTAGTGACAAAACAAATGTGGCCACAGATGTGACAGGTACATGGCTTCTTTATTTGTTCTGGACATGACGATCACAATGGCCATAAACGAGGAGAAGGATGTTATCTGACCTCTCTGACCTTGGATCACTGTGATGTTTATGAGATTGTACAGATAGTAGTCCTGCAATACCGCTTATAATATATTTCTACACATTCAAAAGGTGGTTTCACTATTCTTGGAAAATGTGACCGATCACGGAAACCAGGGGCACAAGTCGGTTGTGGGGCATTTTGAGCTATTCCCGGATTCTGAAAGTGTAGACTCCCAGCTTTCCAACGATGTGTAACACATGGGAATCTGATAATATTTGGAGAAGTTGTGGCCACTTGAAGGTAGGCACTCAAAAAAGCTCGAAGGGGAGAAAACGGCCTCTAAAGATTGTGCAGATCTCACCTCTCTCTGCTTAATGTCAAGCACAAGAATGAGTTGAAAATTCTTAATGTTTTCCTGAAGGACAGTTTAAGTTTGGTTTACCAGAAATGGAAAAGAAAATACAAGTCTCCTGTGACAGATGATATTAGTGGTACTGTTTTTAGTTTTGACATACCATACTTTCTGGTAGGGCTGCTTGATTATAGAAAAAATAATAATCACGATTATTTTTGTCATAATTGAAATCACGATTATTCAAACGATTATTTGTTTGATGGTATTTTTTTTAAACAGAACAATGGAAAAGATATTGTTTGAACAATTATGAAAGTGCCAATATATCAAGTATATTCACTTTGGGAATGGTTTCTGAGCCCTCACACATCACACCTGCCCCCTGCTGGCCTGCACTCACCTGCACACTTCTGCATGTGGTGCTGTCAAAGTGCTACGTTAGCAGTTTTGGAAAATGCTAACTTAGCACTTTTTGACACGAATTTTCAACGTGATTTTACACATACTTCCCAGAGACCTAGGACAGGGCTGAGCTTATTTTAAAGCCCCAACCCGGGGCAACCTGGGGGGCCGAACATGCCCACAGTGACCAAAACTCAAACTTTGCCATGAACAAATAGTGCTGCTCGTCACATAGACTAAAGAGGGGGTCTTTATGACAGATTTTTCAGTAATTTTTCATGTTTTAGCTGGTGTTAAGTTCTCTGTCATGTGCAGCCGTTTACCTCAAACTTATCAGGGGGGGCCAGAGGATAAGGGCCTGATTTGTTCCCCGGGCCTGACGTTGCCTTCCCCTGTTTTATGTGTTTACTAAGGGTTGACAAATGTGTTATCCAAGGCCAACAGTAGCATATCTTTGCCATAACCTGGTATAATTCATATTTTTACTGACAAAATTTCAGTCATTACTAGTAATTAAGAGATATTTATGCAGTTCATTGATAGACGCTAAGAATGTTACCTGTTTGCAAACTTATTTTCTTCTTTGATGGCACATTTCCTGACTTTATGCACCCCCCTGTGCGATCTTATCTTAAGAGCTGTTGTAACATTTCTCCATTGTGAGATCAATAAAGTCTTAAATCATAATGTATACAGTTATACAGATACAATATTGTCAACAACAAGCAACAAAACGTATTGTTTCTATTGGGTCTTTGATTTGAATTAAACCTGCTAACTCTATTCTTGCAAATTTCAATCTTTTCTCAGTTGTTGGACATGTTTAAATTGATTGTAGTATGCAAATTGCAAAATATTTGACAATAAAATTACAATGGAGGAGCCCTGTTGTATGATGTCCTCGAATAATTAAAATGTATCAAATCACACTAGATGCTGTCGACTCAGTTTGCAATAACATGTTCCAATCATGTCTAAAGCCTCTACAGTGGCCACATTCTTTACCCACGGACTCCGCATTTACAAAAAGAAAAATCAATGTGTTCCTCCCACGTGACTCTACATCTAATTGTAGTGTCTGTGTTGCCTGTTTGTCTGCTCATTTTCCTGTCGCTCGCTCCAGATCAGACATCGTAAACCAGTTATTCTCAGACCGATGTTTGGCATCAGAGAAACCTGAGCTCAGTGAAGCCTCTGGAAAAAAACTGAAAGATAAAGAAAAACAATCCACCAAGTTTTTCTTTATCTTTGATTCGTGTGAGCGGCATGAGCAGGGGCTGAAGTAATTTATCTAAGAAGTCAAACTAGAAATAGACATCAAATAGTTTTGTCGCATTTTGTGAAACTTTTACATACCAGTACTTGATGATTCTTGATTTGCGATACTCTTTTCAATACCTTTACTAAATTATTGGTCATCTAGAATCATAAAACAGAACAATAAAGCTAATTTATTCCATAGAAGACTGCTTCTTTTCACTTTTTTAATCATTTGTAACTGAAACAAGTAACTTTCTGTAGTGCTGTCTCAGGATATTTCTCAGGACTGCTAGCGCCAGACTAAATATCACAAGTGAATATTTAGTCTGGGAACCACCCGTACATTTTCTCGTAGGAGGGATGTGGTTTACGATTGTCCATAGCCGTTTATTGGGCGCTACGAATGTCTATGCGCCTGCACGTAGCTTAGAGCCAATTTGAGTCAATTGTACCCGATGACGTATGAGCCTCAGCTAATCCAGTCTGTCCAATAGTGCGCATCATCGTCTTGCTGTTCCTCCCCGTTCTGTGATTGGTTCCCAAATCCCTGCGAAGATTTGGGCCATGGTTTCCAGGCTGTCGAGCAATTCGAAAGGTTCGAGCGCGAGCAGCATGCGTATTCCAAGGTTAGTCTCAGGACCGAACAGGCATCAAAAGTTGCTCTAAAGGAAATATATTTTGGTACCAGTATTCAGTACTTTTTCAATCCCAAAAATGATACTTTTGATACCGTAGTGGCAGCATTTAATTGGTACCAAGCACTAATCAACACAGGCTTTATTATTAAGGTTATGTTTAAGTCATTCATTGATCCTCTCTAGCAAAAATATATTTATACAATTACAGGGTTTCTACAGGTAGCAGCAAGTCAAATTGAATGCTTTTTAATACCATTTTAATGCCCAAATACTACATTTTAATGCCACAAGTCGGTGCGTATTCAATATTCATTTCTATATTCAATAGAAACAGAAGATTTTTCAACATAGTGTATCATTTCTGCCGAAACTGCAGTCTAGGCCCTAATTTTTGCCAAACTTCTGAGTAAAAGTAGTAGTAAGTTGAAGAACTTTTGATTTAATGCCAGTTTGAATTATATTTAATGCTTTTTAATGACATTTAAGGCCTTATTTTTGACACAATTCATTTAATATCTTGTAATGCTTTTTAATGCCCTGCGGAAACCCTGGTAATATATTTTTTTCTTCTTACTTTTATGTCTTG